>ATSW01065835.1:0-12013 GCA_000444245.1 Botryllus schlosseri | reverse complement strand
GTTGTTGATATACAATGCTTTTTTTCAATTCTCCGCTAGTTGTTTAAACCTCACAAGTGTCGGCCGAAAATATTCGGGCTTATTTCATTATGAATATATTATTCAATTGTAAAATGTAGGAACAAACTGAGAATGATCTCGATTGTCGCCAGTTTAATTATTCATCTTCCCGATGTAATATTTAATTTACAAATCTGATTCTATTCGCCCGTACCTTGTTCTGAGGGAAATGTGTTCTCTGATTCTATCGGCGGTGCAAATGAAACGAAATGCCTGATATCACAGTGTGTGAAACCCGGAGAATTTATGCGAAGTGCGTCACATTGTTTAAAGCACCGGAATACTGCAGACATCCACGAAGCGGTACGCGTTGAGGAAATTTGTGGATTCAGCTCAATACCGGGACGTTATAGAACTCCCCTAACGTTTTGCTACTGAGCAAAAATTGCTGGTAGTTGCGTGCCTGTGCTAGATTTCCAACTTTGTTCCTGATTCAGGAAATTTGTCTTGACCGTGGCTGTGCGTGTTTGACTCACCTTCCGCCGATTTAGTAACTGCGCAGCACTGCGTTTGGTCTCGATCGGCTTTAAATAGATGGATGGTTGCTAACAGGCAATTTTGCCGTTTCTACGAGTTTCCGAGTATAATACAACAAGGTCATCGACGTTATCGCGTATGGGATCGAAACACGTTGAGATCGCGTGACTCACAGCACCGATGCGACTCTCCGTGAATATCTGTTGGTATACGACGGTTGCAAACGCTGAAACTGCCGGCTAAAGGAAGCGTCTCGAACGCGGCACTTCCCGTACGCAGCATTGTCATTGTGCTTTCGACTTGCTCGTTTTTGGTTTGGGATATAGCACTCTCAGTACGAGCTTATAGCTTCCGAGCAGTATCGAATGAGATACATATATACTGGGGATAAGTGTGACAATGTGTCTTCGAAAACAATGCACACAACCCTAACGATTTAGTCGTTACTATATAAATATAGTATTTACCGAGTAAAACACCATTCAATCCCGGTAACTGCAGCATCATGACTTCAGCTATAATCACCATAACACTCTATTTTCTTGTATAAGATGTCACAGTGTGGAAATTTCAGCTCTCTAGCATGTTAGTAATACTGTACACAATTGAGTATGTTTTATCTTTCAATCTTAGATTAGATCGGTCTAGAAAGCACACTTTTTGACCAGGTAATATGTACGCCGGTATTTTTCCTGAAAGTAGCTACGGTACCTAAGCAACTTTTCAATTTCATATATTTTATCCACACATAAAAGAGTAGAGTTGTTCGTCTTTTCACGCTCCTGCGGTTTCCATAGCGCAACGATGTCGCTGCCATGCGTTCCATTAGACGTCTCGATTACTTTGCAGTATAAGGTTTTACGGGAAGATAAACGGAAGATTGACTTTGGAATTATGGGTACCAACGACAGGCGGAAAGTCCTATTTGCATTGTACAATCATAATCCTACGAAAGTGAGTAATTCGATCTGTTTTCTTAAGAGTGCACCTCTGTTGCGATGCTCATAATTATACCGTTTGCGCTTTGTGTTTTGGGGTATCAAATTCATTTGCTGTGGTTGTTGAATTTCACAATGAGGTAATGGATGGCTGTTAGTGACGGATTGCTTCTGCAGCAGACTCTACTACTGCTAACATTACTCAACTGAGCATGTTAGTTGAATATCCACCGATTGACATGGCTTCCGATTTTGGCACATCCAAGCTTCAAGTTTTGAACTTTTTTGCAAACTTGTACGCTCGGGCCAGAATGGGTATGGATATTCTTAGTTACTCGTAAGTTGTAGTTATAATAACTCATTTAGACGTTCATGAGTTTCCGTTTGAAGCAGAAACAAACCAGTCTCTGTATCGGTACCTAATTATATATGTAATGGTACATGTAATTATCACCACATGTTTGAGATTCCCACTGGCTTCTGTGGTCAGTACGCTTGTATTTAAACTTTTTTTTATTTTGCTTCAGATATTGCTTGAAAAAATCAACAGCACGTTGAAAAATCTCGAAATACGTATCGTTTCGCTTACCGAGGAAGAATCCGGCAAGAATCGAACTTACGAAGAAGATTTTCGATTGGAAAACGTAAATATACCCGTCCCGGCTCGAGATGTGTTTCATTTGTAAAAAATTGCTCCGTTACTACATTAACGATTTATGCGTTATTGTATTGATCTCCCGCAAAATACGTCCTAACTATCATGTTGTATTAGCTCACGCCTGTTATGATGCCGGCTTGATTTATTGCGGGCGTGCGCTATTGTTAATGATTGGTGTGTGTCTGGGATTTTCTTCTCATTGAATAATACCGGTATTTTGCTTTCAAATATGTATCGTGTTATTTGATTTGCCTACGACCGTTAGTTATGAAGTACAACCGCCTGTCAAGGTGTAAATTTATCCCAAATCCTGCTATACAATGAATAAAATTCAAGTTTAGTTAAGCTTATGTGAGTTCCCTCTGGATATGTTATGAATTCCATGCTAGAAAACTGTTGTTAGAGTCTAGTATTGATGCTAAGAAAATTATTCTGGGTGTCGGCGCTCTCCAGTCAGTTTAATTCGCTGTCAATATTAATTTAAAATATTAGCAAATACAGTAACAGTTCCCAAATGGAATGAAATTATGCATGGCCTAATGGTAGGGAATTTAGATGTCATGGTTTCTGGCATCTGTGCGGTTAAGTGTGACACTAAACCGCTTTGAGTACAACACCGGTTCTTGAATTGCTGTATGTATGTATGACTTGGTGAGTTTCATTTATGAATGGCATTGTCACCAGCCAATTGATAATTTGAGGGTGCTAGCCTGGTTTTTGGGATCTGTCATTCAACGCCATTTGACTTTAGTAATTTGTGGCATGACCGTGTATTGATATTACAGTTTTGGTTGCCGACGAATTCTTGTTCCGTTTTTGAAGTCACCATCACCGCCACCGATGCGGAAGAGGAAATTACTGATTCCATAAAAATTGTCACAAAGTATCAAGTAAGGACACGCTTTTCTATTTTGGACTTGATCCTTTTGACGGCTGATTCTGAATTTTTATTTTGTATTTCAGGAAATTACTATTCCCGTGTTTTCTAAAATCGTCATCGGGAGTCTCACTGTGAAGCCGGAAAAGATCAAATTTTCAAAGTCTTTTCCGGTATTTTTGCGTGTTTTATGTCTGCGCTGTTAAGCAATCACAGATAACAGTAGATCAACCAAAACCGTGACAACAGCCATCAGGAATAGAACACCGAGACGTCTGTGGTTTGTAAGACCTGATATGCACCCGTTGAGCTACATTAGCTGACTGGCTTGTAAATCCTCTCCATCTTTTCTATTTAAAGCGGGAATCTGTCGTTGTATATAAACGAGGTTTAAGCAGGGGTACAATTGCGTATCGACTTGTTCTCTCAAGTAAATTTTGTAGAAGCAGCAGCGTGTGTCGGCCTATTTTGCAATCGCAGCTGTCGATAGCAGCATTATTCTGCTATTATCCTTACTGCTCTTGGTAGAGAATTAATTGTTCGGTCGAATATTTCAACTTATGATGGTACGAGATCTTGAATAACTTAGCGTTCTATCCTTGGTTATTTTTATCCAGTGCTGAAATCTCAATCTTTCTTTCAGGGACGTATCGTTCATCAAACGTTAACCGTAGTAAACACATTTGCACAATCTACCAAGATCGACTATGTACACGCCGAACAAGTCGATTCCAGGTTTCATTACAAGTACGACACGCGACTTTTGTTTCTCGAATATGTTCGATTTACCGCCTTTTTTTTCGGGTAGGAAATTGAAAAATCACGGCATGAAGCTGGAGCCCAACAAACCGGCCAAGATCGGGAAGGTGTATTTTGACGCCAGGCAAGGCTGCAAACCGGACCGATGCTATACTGGCTTGCCCACTTCTACCAAAGGTAGGAATGGTGTTCTCTATGTTGTTATTGCTGAACGGTGAACATTTAAATGCAAGCAATTTAGATTTTATAGCACGAAATACATACTACTGGTATCAGACAGTAGTTTAAATTAACCTTCTGTGTGCTCAATTAGCATCTGTCTGCTTGTACCACTGTTTTCAGACCGCTTCTATTTTGTCTTTAGCTCTTTTTGAGGGCAAGCAGTTTACTTTTAACATTTTATAATTGTAGTTTTGGGCTAAATATCGTCTACCGGGTGGAACCAGCATATCTACTGGACATAGCCTGTCTTATCACAGGAACGTAATCTGCTTTACTTGCGAAGATCCGTTTTGCAATTTTGAAAACTGTCCCTAGCAAAGCCTGTGACACCTCTAATCGTTATTTCATGACTTCAGACGGCAATCAGTGGTTGACGTCTTTGGCGTTGAGTCCGGAATCCGTTAAAGTGGATGCGGACCGATACAAGAGTCACAGGGACATGTGGCACAACGTGCAAAGTCAAGGACTCACAGGGTAAACAGAATCTACCTTGTACAACACAAGTCTTTTTTTTACTTACGGACGTAACTCCTATTCTGGATGAGTAACTGTCTCTCCCATACGTCAAGGTCAACAGGGTTAGGCAAACCAAGTTGTGGCCATGACATAGCGCTCCGTGATTTTACGAGGGGTTGGTCTCTACACAAAATATTATCTCCGTGAACCTCGTAGCACCGCTACATATTTCGCATGCTATATGATGAAGCCAATTGAAGTTTCGAAGCTTTGATGGCGGGAAAAATGTCGAAACAATAACTGCCACCTATAAAATAGTTCTTCTCCAAATGGGCCTGTAATTTCGATACTCTAAATTTTGCAGTCCAAAATATCGACTTATTTTTCCTCGACTTGAATCATAACAATTAATGCTCAACTTGCATTCGAGTATGCAAACTGTTGTGCCCAACCTTACAGGCCTGCGTTACATGCCTTGACAATGGTATTATTTTTGTGAGATTTTCCTTAGTAAATATCATCCCGTGTTCGGATTGGTGACATGCAGGATTATTTAGATTCATGAATATTGCTGAAGCACTTGCACCGAAAATTGCTATTTCGTTCCGTCTCGATTTTGAGGCTTATGTGTGCTTCCATCTTTTTCAGAGCGAATACGACGCTCGTGCTGAGTGCCGATGTACTCACGAACGTACGAGTACCCGTGCAAGCCACGCTCTACTGGCCTACTCTGCTCCGTGACGAGGAGCTGCATTTTCCTTTGACGCACATCGGCCGTAGATCTGTGAGTGGACCGCGTCGTTCAGAAATGAGTTCATAATTAGTATACACTGTCTGTTGTTGCTGACGAAGGACAGTTGGCATGGACTGCCTGGTCACGATTAGTCATGAATTTTTACAGGGTTGTAACCCAAGTCACAAGTCGATCTCACTTTTATAGTTTTGACTCGAGTCAAGTCGAGTCATTTTCAATTCACCAATGAGTCAAGCTCAAGTCAGTAAGTAGAGGGTCGAGTTCGAGTAATAGTATTATGACTCGAGTCCAATTCATTGTGTTCACTGTTCAGTTTTGAGTTCAATCCGGTTCAAGGCACTTTTTTCAACTCTGCTCAAGTGATATAGAATGGCTCGCAAGTCGCATTCATAATATGGTAATTTTCCTCAGTCCTAACAGTGGCTGGCCCTATTTTCCAAGTATCAGGACTGATAGACGAAATATCAATAACATGGTGACTTTACTATTCTTCAAAGTTACAATGTAATGCAGAGATATCTCTGATGAAATGTCTGTATTGGCCATCCTAGTCTCGAGTCAATTCGAAATTCAAATCGAGTCGAGTCATTTTACGCCATTTGAAAAAATGACTCGAATCAAATGACTTGTGCCTTGAGTCATTGCAACCCTGATTTTTTGTTTGTTTACCATCGTTTTGCGGATATGTGAAGATTTTCGAGGCACTTTCCCACTTTTTGCCTTGTCTACAAACGTGCGATAGCAAAGGCCGTCCGCCTGCACTTTCACTCAAGTAGAAGTAGCACATGGCAGGTAAGATTGAAATTAGCCTGTGTGAAGTTGTAGAAGTGGGAGGGTTATAGTTGGACCATGTCGTTAGTGAGAGGTTCAAAGTACTAAAGTAGTTTACACTGTTTGTGCGATTTCTTCTGCTACAAATAGCATCAGTAAAAATTCACTGCCCTGTGTTTTGGGAATGTGTTAGTTGTTACGTAATTGTATCGCAGCTTAAAACTCGACCGAATTCGCTTTTCAGGCGGTGACGCTGAAGCTTGTCAACCCGGCGGACTGCCCCGTCATCGTGCAGGTCCTGCCGCTCTCCTTATATCCACAGCCAGAGGCCATGATGGACACGCTAGGCTGGGAAGAGAGACTGCGCAACGAGTCGTTCGTTTTGGATAACAGCAGCGTTTTTCAGCTGCAGGATCCAAGACAGGATTCGGTGAGTCGGCTGTGCCTGCAAAATAAATACATGGGCCTGCTAATCGTCACGCTGCTGATAAAAGAGGTATCGATATGCGATTGATCTCGTGTAAGCCTTATTTTAAAATCATGTCCGAGGGATTTGCTGAAAGGCAGGTCACTGTCATACCGCTATAACGGAATCAATACATTACGCATTCTCCTTTTTTGACCGGTTTGCCAGCGAATGAATGCTCTCGTATAATTGTGTCCATTTTTTTAAACTGTGTCCTTACCAGATACTGTCTTCCTGAATTGTTTACGTACATCCATTGTAAGCTGGTGAGGGAACATTGTCGACTAGAAATACTATTAGGCGCACTCCTAGTTTCAGGGTCATCCTGTGTGCCAACACTATTGTGAATTCTCATCGATAAAACATTTTGCAATCCTCAGCCCCCTCACCCTCCTGTTTCATCACCTGATTAAGGCTGAATTGGTCTTGCCTCATCTGAAAACCTATGTGAGATTTGCCAAAATGACTTCATGTCGAGATCACTAGATGGTAAATTAGCGAGACAGGTTTGTTCTGAAAAACGCATCTTGTTTCAGGCAAAAAATTCAGCATCCGCCCACATGGTCTGGCTGACCTACAGCCTCAACGGGAAGCTAAACCATTCGGCCATTAACTTGTTCATGGAGCCCGGCGATAAAATCGACCTGCAAGTCGAATTTACACCATACGACGACAGACCAAAGTCCACTGTAGTATTATTAAGGTGAGTGTTGAACGGTGTTTGATTTGTAATCCAAAATCTGACTATTGTATATTGAATACTATCTGATCTGTCTTCGTAAGCCCTGGTATGAGTGGTGTCTCATGTTTGGAAATTGGAATAAATCTCTGATTAGGAGTGAAGATCCCAAATTCCCAATCATCATAGTTTATTTTTTATTTTGTGTCATTGTAACGGCGGCGTTGTATTTGCACCGATATATATAAAATATACCTCATTTTTATATCATTGCAGAAATAACCTGACGATAATCGACGCGATTCCATTGTACGGACGAGGTGCCTACGAACACATAACACTTGGCGGAAAAGCGCCAAACGGTAAAAACAGCGTCCTGCGATTCAAGTTGACAAGGGAACTTTTGAAGGATTGCATCACCACGAGTATGTACAAATGGATTTTTCCTTTGTATCTGCGTTGTTAGTAGTCTATCTGTATTTCATGTGAATAAATTGTTCCTGTTTCGTAGATTGTGGCATTGTGACATGACGGTGCTGAGTATGTGTATCGTGATTCTGGCGATGTATTTCTTCTCTCGCATTCTAATTTTGTCTTTTCCGAATGGAAGACATTTTCGCTAAACATAGACGCAGACTGTTCCTCATATATTTGATCAGTACTCCTGGTCTCTGTAGCTGATATATCATTTTTTTTGCATAGTTGAGGGCGGACTTCTAGATCTGAATGGCGCTGGTGATAAAAACTGATATCTTAACTAGCCATACTATTGCATGCCAAGTTCGTTGGTCTATAGCAGTGGTGGCCAACCTGCAGCCGTAGAACGAAATTTGTGTGGCCGTGAACACGTAATTCAATTAGTATGTGTTGGCGGCCGTCGACATACAATTTGAATTTACGAATTGACTCCCGATTTTATGAGAGATTTTAATTAATCTTGTAATTTTCTACACGCTGCGCGCGATTCAATGTGTTTTCATTTTTCGATTGTATTATACTAGGGCCCTTTGCAATTAGAGCCCCACATTACAGATTCGAACAGCAAAGTAAAATGATACGCCCTACATAGAAGTACCAGCTCGGACCCGTGTACTCCTTGCTATACTGACAATCCTGATGGGAGGTCAAGAAATAACAGCATGGAGCAAAGTGACCAATAACAATTGCCCAACCTGAAGATGTATCATCATTTATAACTTGCCCTGAATTTTCGAAAACACCCCCTACATCAACTCTACCGGTGAATCTGATCACATCTGTGGGCTGAGAAGGGATGGATGTTTGATAGTAATATGTAAAACTACTTATATTAATGTCCCATTAATGACCAGTAAATTTTGGTGCGTATAGCAAGCCTATATGATTAAAGAGACAGTCTAACATGGGCATTTGACGTCCAGCTAGTTCATTACGACTAGGCCCTGGAATGCGGCCGTAGGCTACATGAGTAGTCGAAATGTGGCCGTGAATGGCAAAAAGGCTGGCCACCCCTGGTCGGTAGAATGGAATGTTGACTCAATCTTTCTGGACCATGTTATAAAACTGGAGAGCATGTTCAAACTCATTCGTTTCCCAGGCAGTTGAAGATAGTCTTTGAAAACTCCCTGTAAACAATCGCGTATTGGGCGTGTTCGAACGGTATCTGCCATCTTTCGAATTTCAGGGAAAAAGCTCAGTCCGAGCTTTACTGTGCGGAAATGGTTCTACGCCAACAACACCGGGGTCCTGCCCATTCACATCACGAGCATGACGGTCAGCGGGTCGCCTTGCGAAGGATACGGCTTTCGGGTGTTGGATTGCGATCAATTCATTTTGCTCCCGAATTCCAGCAAAAAAATCGAAATCGCGTAAGTGTTCGAAGCGAGGCGCGCTTCAACCCTTTTTGGAATGGTGACTGATGTACCCCTGTCAGGTCAAGCTTCATAAACTGCATGTGTCAACTAAAAATGGTCGTCAGTTTCATCTGTCTGTCATATTGTAAGATATCGGTGTTCATACTGCTTGATATATGTCTACCGAATGAAAAAGAAAAGAAAAAAGATCTTCACTTTCGTCTGACTGCCAAATATTGGTTCATTATAGAGACTGATTACTGATATTAGGCCGACAAAATCGCTACACCCACATGGTATAACTATAGATAGCTAACCTACGGGTAGATGCGCATCACGTGATTCACGGTCGAGTGATGCTACATGCGCAGATTTGTCGTCGCTTCATAGCATGAAACGGCAACGTAATTGCTAATCTCGTAGACGGCGTCCCGAGCGTTCAAATTTAATAAAGTTGATCTTATTAGAAAGCTACAGTCCGGGTAATTCTGATAATATACATCAAAATCTGATCAGGGCAATGGAACCCCCTCGAAGTACCCCTCAAAGTCTGAAAATCGGCATTGTTTTGAACAATCGCAACCACGCAAGGACCATTGTTATGGTCATTGCGCTGCGTCGTTGCGATTGTTCAGAACAATGCCGATTTTCAGACTTTGAAGCCTATTTCAGGGTGGTTCCATTGCCTTGATGAAAATTTATTGTATATTATCAGAATCAGCGCGACTGTAGCTTTCGAATAATATCAACGTTAATGAATTTGAGCGCTCAGGTCATCATGTATGTGATTAACAATTACGTTGCTGTTTCATGCTATGAAGCGACAACAAATCTGTGCATGTAGCATCACTCGACCGTGAATCACGTGATGCGCATCTATCCGTAGGTTAGTTATCTATAGTATAACCTACTGATGTCAAGTGTAAAGTAACTTCGTTGCCGACCACCTTTGTGAAGGAGACACATTGTCAGCGGTTGGAAATTCACATACAAAAACACAGCACACTCGCCAATTTCTTTCATTGGTGATTTCACAAGTTGAAACACATACGTCCACTGTTTCTCGTCAGTTAAAGTATGGGATCAAAATACTCGAATATTTGACAAAAAGAATGCAGCAGCAGCAGCCCCTTGTGACTTCTTTGATTTCCAAGTGACAATGCTCCTTGACGATTTGAACAGGTATACTCCTGACTTCACGAGTCACATGGTACTGCACAAGCTGCGCCTGGTGACGTCGCAAGCCAACGAGATGGTGTTCACGCTCAACGTCACCCTACCCCCGTACATGCTACCACTGTGCCAAGAGACGGTGCCGCGCCCGTCGTGGGAACCGACACTTTACTACTTCGTTGTATCCATCATCGTTATTCTTTCAGTCGGAGTGTTACTGATGGGATGGGTCGAGGTTGGTAACATTTTCTTGGTTTAAAAGATATCTATTTGGCGTGCCCCGAGTAGCTGTATGTATTTTTCTGAGATTCTGACACCAAACCAAGGTACAGAGCTATGATCCCGTCTCTGTTCAGGAATATACTCGAGTCATGTTTTTAACTACTTGACTTTACTCTACGTGTGGGAAATATGGAAGGACCAACCACTAGAATCCAATTTGTTCATTTTCAAGTCATGGAATACGCAACTCAAACACTCGGAGAGTGTTCACGTCATCAATACTTGACATATATTTACTGGATTCTATAATCCTTTTATGTTTTCGATGTGGTTAATTCCATTAGCAGCGGCGGGCAGCTTCGACATTCCTTGGCTGCTACCACAAGGGCCTTGACTTGCAATATAATATCTCTGCAACTGTGCGTAAATTTATTACGTGTCGTTTGTGTGAAACTATAGCCGAGCCTTCGCAAAGTTGAATATTTGTATGTCATATGCCACTACGCAAACAGAAGCATCATATAGTATGATAGTGAAATTCAGTTTCTTGCAATTTCTCGGTTGTCACTTGCGTTGTTACTTCCGACCGTGTGATCGTGCTGATTCTCAAAATATGAATATTTCCGGTAAGGGCGCTGGGATAGCTCTCTGATCGTGGTTGAGCAGTGATGTATTCTTCCAGCCACTTGGTGCCGAGTTTCGCTGTATTTACCACGAGTAACTTGCAGGTGGTAATTTAATTACGTGGTATTTTTCATAAAATCACATTCCCACGAAATGCTTGACAAAAGTATTTGTTGATCCCTCGCAAAACATCAGTTGGCCAAATCGGTAAAACTTCACATTCTGTTATTAGATTGTTTGAGTTAGAGCACGTCAATGTATGTTTCTCAGTTACTGAAAACACAAACAAGCGCAAAATCTCGTCCGCATTGTCTTCCGATTTTCTCACATTGCGACGTTCTCAAATTGCAGTCCGTAGCTATTTGGGATCTATTCCTTCGTACGCACCAGGCCGAAATTCAGTATAAACGCGGCGTCAGAGCCGAGAGGGAAAGCGTGCTTCTCCACTTTGAGAAGCCGTTCGATTTGAAGAAAATCGGCAAAAGCTACACGCCGGCGAACGGCATCGCGGAGTGAGTATATTCTTGTCGTTTGCTATACTTGTTTGGTACGAAGTGACCTTATGGGTAATTTGTATGAAACGAATGGATGATTCGCATTGTAAATTTACTTTGATGTGGCCGTGGGTGTTAACTAGGGTTACCATACGTCCACCTTTCTCGGGTTTTTGAAAATGTCCTCCGAGGGCGCCCAAACTGTCCTCCTCTTTGGCAATTTATCCTCCTTTACAGATTTTACAGCTAGGATGATGGACAGGATCGACTGAAAATGGGCATAGATGACGCTAAATGGCAATAGTCGAACGAAAGCAATGACCTGTTTTTATTTTAGTAAACTCCACAAATTTTCCAGCAAAAATAGCAAAATTTGCTGATTTCAGTCTCGATCAGCTGACTTTTCTGATTTCCCGGTTCGAAAATATGGTAACCCAGTGGGTAGAATGATCCTAATGCCTCAACACAGACAGGCTGTTGGAAAATGCCAATCTAATTTGTTTCAGAAAAGGATAGACTACACTTCAACTTGAAGTAATATAGTGGACAGG
>ATSW01065821.1:0-10265 GCA_000444245.1 Botryllus schlosseri | reverse complement strand
GACTCAGCACGAACAACTTCATCCGCTTGACGCAAGATCATCAGGGCAAAAGAGGAAGTCTGTGGAACAGAGTACCGTGTTTTGTGCGGGATTGGGAATTTCGCGTGCATTTCAAGGTTCACGGCGGCGGGAGGTCACTCGCCGCCGATGGTTTTGCGCTATGGTACACAAAGTCAAGAATGGAGCCTGGTCCGGTGTTTGGTAGCAGAGACGAGTTTACAGGTTTTGGGCTGTTTCTTGACACTTACAAAAATGGACCTCAAGCTGTTTCGTTTCCTTTCATCACTGGTATGATAAATAACGGAAGTGTTGCGTACGATCATCAAACCGATGGTAGGAAGAACTCCATCGGAAATTGTTTAGCCACTTTCCGTAACAAAGATTATGATACTTATATTTCCGTAAGATATGTCAAACAGGAGCTGACAGTTTCCGTTGATGTTGATGGAAAGTCAGAGTGGAAAGAGTGCTTCAAGGTAGAAGGTGTTCTGCTGCCTACTGGATACTTTCTTGGAGTATCTGCTGCCACTGGTGACCTTGCTGACAACCATGACATTTTAAGCATGAAAATGTATGAAGTTGAAGTTGAACGAGACGCTAATGATGATGGTCTTGAACTGTCGTCTGTTATTCCGCAATTAAAATATCCGGACCGGTCGAAAACTTCGTCTGATGACGCGCACCGCAACACCTCCATGTCTGGTTTCAAACTATTTCTACTGGCCTTTTGCGGTCTGTTGGGATTAGGCGTGTGTCTTGTTGTGGGCTTCATGATCTTTCAAAAACACCAAGAACGTAGTAGAAAAAGATTTTATTAAACCAGTCTATATATTTTTGTTCATTACAAAGTCGTGTATAACCTATTATCGCCAAAATGCTTGAATGCTATGCTTGGCTAGTTCGCTACGGTATCAAAAATGCACCTGTGTTTGTTGATAGAAGCATCCTGGTTATAATGATACAGTAAAGTTGGTATTCTGACAAAATCCGGGACTCGACTCAAACTCATTTCTCCGCACTTTGTGTGGATATAATTTACCTGGGATATGCAGCCTATTTGGTTTTACAGTAACCATCTCATCGTAGTAACTGCTAATTTTGAATTGTTCTTTCGAAATAAAATCAATTAGATTCATAACTTATGTGAACGTCAGAAACATTGTTTACTTTTCAATCTTGGTCGCATAATTTCAAAGATCATTTTTATAGCCATTGTCCCTCTCTGAAAAACGAATGTTCAGTCCACACGTAACACGTTTTCATATCTTTAATATTGATTTAGTTAATTTCCCTCATGACAGACAGGCCTAGTTGTTGAAGAGACCTACTATGGTAGCTGTTCCATTTGAAGAACGCAAATTATGTATTCCCCGAGAGATATTAACGTCTGATTTTGAAGTAATTTGGATTAATTACTCTTTCTAATGAATTCACAATCTAACATCGAGGAATTGGAAGAATTCCTGCGTTAACTATTCGGGTGTTGTCTGTCTACACCTGGGAGACTGCCATATACAAATCAGACCAGCCCAACATCCGATGACTGCAAACGACTATTTACTCTTTTTATTTTAGTACGATATAAAGCCCTCAAGGTGATGTGGTGTGAAATAGGTCATATTATTACACCCATTAGTAATACCGTTGAATGGTCTTTGTAAATGCATTTGCCATTTCAGTCCAGTGTTTGTGTGATATCGTACTTGCGATTATATATATCAAGTGGCAAATATTTCTGTCAAGTTGTGCCAATGAGCTTAGCTTCCAGCCTGTCATGTAGTTTCCCTTTGGATTTTACTTGGTTTCATCAACTCACAAGTAATTGAAAGAATGGCTTTTTTGAAGGCATTGTATATTATACTCTCTCTTCGCTAGATCAACATTACAGGATAGATTCATTTCATATGCCACTGTGTGCTATTCGATTAGGTACCATGATTTTGTCAGAAATGATTGGCTGTTGAATTGGCAACAGACTGACTGAAAATAATATATTGGGAACTCACAAAACCTCTTGTTATTGACATGTTGATCACTTGGTCCTCGGACAATATTTGAAGCAGGTTATGGTCGCAACTTCAAGCTCGTCGTGCAGTACCTATTGCACTACTTGCCTGATCGGAAACTCATCTTTGATTGACGTAATTTGATTTGCCGTATGATAATATGCAGTGCACAATTTTGATGTTTTGATTTGTTACATAATATCTATCCGTACTTAGCAAGTGCTTTTCGTTACTCGACCAGTCTATGGCACCGTTTTTCCCATATTTGTTAAAAATTCGTAACAGTGTATGAAATCACTTACTGACCATGAATTTGTTTTCTAAATTGGTCTGTTGAGAGTTTTTTCACTACGTATTCAATTAAGCAATATTTCAGCCTACAATTTATCACATTGTATTGTTTGCTATGTCAGATTAGTGACGATTGCTAGCATTCTTGAAATAATGACTGAGGATAAAACCGTACCGGATGAAAACCAGGATGTCATCGGATTGAAGAAAAAGATTATTCGCCAAGTGGAGGTATTATAGACTTACCATAATTGTAATATTGAGTGTCTTCATTCACATTGAGTCACAGTTGTAGCCAAATCGCGAGGTTCCGAGTCACAAGTCAAAACTGACTTTCATAGTTTTAACCAGAGTCATTATCAATTAACCACCATGTCAAATCGGAGTCCGAGTCAATAGTTTTTAGACCCGCGTTCAAGTCATCTTGTATACTGTTCAGTATCAATTTTCAAGTCAGATTCAACTTGGTTCTGTGAAACGATTAGGTAACATCGAAGGCCTCGGGTTCATAAAATATGGTAGTCTCGCTCTAAACATGTTTATTCGATCAGATAGAAGACATTTTCTGGGCCTATTTTTCAATTATATGAGACTTCACAATAAGTTATAGCCTACAGAATGTGTCAAGTCGTGCGCAATGACTCGAGGATAAGTCGGGTCGATTCATAAATTGACTATAGTGGAGTCATTTTTCATTTTCAACAAAAAAGTCGAGTCTGTCATGAGTCGAGTCGTTACCCTGCGTTGAGTGGAGTCTCTTCTTTTTGGTAAAAATCTGTGGTCGGTAATTGTAAAATGCCAATTACTCCAAGATTATTGATCAATTGGACTGGGATTGCTTCTGTACGCCCACTTTGTTCCTTATGATCATCGATTTGGCTTGTTGTTATGAAAGTTCATTACAGCTAATATCAATATACTTCCCGGTGAGATATTCTGTACTAGTAGTGGTAATTGACATATTCACGAGTGCTATTTCCCAATTGAAGCAACCCTATTTTCAGTTGCACATAGTTCGCTGTTGACTAAGACTTCTCAGTAGTTGCATATCATTACAATGGTAGCCTATTGAACATTCTAATCCGCCCTTTTATAAACTTTTTCAGTTTTACTTCGGCGACTACAACTTGATCAAGGACAAATTTATGAAAGAACAAATGAAGGAAAATGAAGGCTGGTTCAACATGGATGTGATGTTGCAGTTCAAGCGACTGGCTTCTATTTGTTCAGAGCCTACTACCATACTTGAAGCGTTATCAGATGCCGATAAATCATTACTTGAGGTATGATATTGTTCTTGTGAAGAAAAACAAATGTATGTGTGGGTTGGTGATTGAGTGTTTGGTCTCTTTCTTCTTGATTAATCTGGCTTTCCTTTCCTTATAGGAAAATTATTGACAGAATAATTGAATAGAATGTGTAGGCTACTCAAAATCACAAAATGTGGTCACTATTTTAATGTTATAATTATTATGATTGCAAGCTTGAAATTTAGGAGTCCGAAGATCGTATGTTAAAAGGCTGTTCCAAATTATTTATTCAAATTTTACGGGCTGCTTGATAAAATTGTTTCAGCGCTGTACACCATTTTTGGCTCAGTTCCATCCATTGGAATTGAAGTTGTAGTAGAAAATTCTGGATTTATTTAATGAAAATAAATATGAATTTTTAAAAATTTACTTGCCACCCTATGGAATTGTTAATTTGTCTGAAATAACCTCGCACAACAAATTTGACTCAATTCCAACCAGTAGAAGCGAAGTTGTAGTACAAAATTTTGGATTTGAAAAAAATATTATTTACGGTGTCAAATTCTTTTTATTTCTTTATTGATAGCTACACCCCTCCCCCTCTCTGTAAACACTATGATTTGAAAGCTTATAGTTTGAAGATACCTATTGTAGCCTGTTAAGTTGAAAATTGGCAGACCAGCAGTGCCTAGTAGCATTGCATGTGTAAGAGTAATACTTTAGGCTATGAGGTATTTCTAATCAACATTTTCGAGGCAAAATTCCTACCTTGCTTGAGCTGAGATTTGTGGCAACACTTTGCATCTGACGGAAATTATCTCTTGAAGCTCATAGCCTTTTCGCAACTTTGATAACATTTTCAAAAAAGGCAGAAGTTATGTACTGCAGGCATGTCATGGCGGTTTATATCATTTACATAATTTATTGAGCTCAGGATCTCATCTTTCTACATAAGTGAGAGGGCTCAAGTCTGTGCAAGTGAACTTTTCGCCTATTTCAAATTTGTTATAAACTGTAATCTTGAGCATTAACGATCCCTCGAAGTTAAAAGACTTCGAATGTTTAATTATGTGAGCCATGCACATTGCACATTTGTCAGAAAATCGAATCATCTCGAGATGCTTGTATGAGTTGTATCAAATCGATCTCATTCTCATCGATGCTGGTCCCATTGGTAACGTGCATTGGTTTCTTGGCCCACAACGGTATTGAATATAAATTGCAGATACGAGACACTTTATGAATGAATCGTGAAAAGATGAATAATTTCAGCTTTTGCTGCGCATGATTTCTGTCGCTTTCGCTGTCGAAATTTTTTTAAATTTCAAAAACGAACTGGTGCATGTAAAGCGAAAAGAAAAGGAGTTGGAAAGAAAACTTTTTGTCTTCAGATCGATTCACAGAATCAGCGTATTCGCAGAAGACCAAACCGCAAAATCCCAGTGGATAATGAAGAATACAGAAAAGGGTTCAATGCCAGGACTGTCCACGTGGTATGTTGTACACTGGAGTTGATGTACTGTGTCATGATGCCCTGCCATAATTGTAATTTGAGAGAAACTAGCTTTTTGAGTAACTGAATTATACACCGTTGCGACTGAGAGTTATTTTTATCAACGACAATCATTGTCCTGATAATTTCTTTCCACGGTGAAAGCTTTGAATCATCGATTGGTCATTCCAGAGCGTCCTACGCACGTAACGCAGGGTTACACACGTTAGCGGAATGAAGAGAACACAAAAAACAATGAAATAGCATTGGTCAAAGAAATACCATATTATTTTTAATGCGCTGCAATGGCTGCATAACTAGCATTATTTTCTTTTTGGTTACCATTTTCGTATTTGAACTTTCTAATCCCTTCAACTCGAGGACTAAGTTTTCATTTTTTTCAACCGAATCATTCCAGAAAGGCTTCCAAAGCGAGGAAAGCATCGACGACATTCACGAGTTTCTTTCGACGTACGGAAAGGTGGCCGGAATTCAGCTGCAAAGATTATCCGATAAGAAGTTCAAGGTACCGTCTTGAAAAGAATTAACTGTATTCTTTCGATAATACTGGTCATTTTTCCATTGGGTGTCTCAGGGTTCCTTATTTGTGACGTTCTGTACGCAAGAAGATGCAGATAAATTCATCGGAGCACCAATGGTGTACTATAAAACGGATGAAATAACGAAGATCTCACGGTGAGTCGGTGGCTGGTTGTGCTTACGGCATGACATTGATGCTCTTGTGATTTTAGTGCGGAGTTTTACAAGCAGTTGGACGAAGAGAAAAAGAATAAGAAGCAGAAAAATAATCAGTGGGTTTTTTTGTGTAATTATAGTAGAGCTTCTTTGAGTTACGGAACTTCGATATGCAATTGAATAGTACATTCATATTGAGATGAACCCGAATATTTTTCGTCTTACACTCGTTAGGGGTAATTGTCAGCAACCAGTAGAGAATTAGCAAGAACATTGTAATCAACAATCGTATCACAAAATATGACGTCGGCACATTGAGCGCTCTCCTATTTGAGATCTCAGCTCATGACGGTAACGTTATATTTTGTGATACGATTGTTGATATACGATGTTTTTTCCAATTCTCTGCTTACTAGTTGTTGACGATCATCCCTGACGAGTGTCAGCAGAAAATATTCCGGTTCATTTCAATATGAATGTATATACTATTCAATTGTATACCGAAAATATTCGGGTAGCTATTGCGTAAATATTATAATATTGGTAATAATAGATCTAATTTAGAATTCAAACAAAATGTAAACCCAAGTTCATGAATAGCCTATTGCTGTACTAGCATTATTATTTAGTTTTAATGTAATTATTTTTCATGCCCCCTAATAAATCCCACGCAATACACAGTATGAGTGTGACTACAGTTTTATTGCAAGCTAATAGGTAATAACCCCAATCACACTATGATCTGAAAGGATAAAGAAATGCAGCAAACAACGTTAAGCTCCCGCGTAAGCGTGAAGCCTGGCGACTACGAGCGAAGCGCGACGTCTGTCACGGTCGAATAGTGTTCAATTATAATGAGCCATAATTGCGGAACACAACATAATACAGCAAACGAAAGTTGAGATATATCAATACTTCCCCCTTTTAGGAAGACAAATAGGCTCAGTACATTTCCAGAAAACCGGGCGCGTTAAAATCGGCCAGCCGGCTTAGGGCCAAAGCCGTGCGGTCGTGAGAGTGTTCGGCACGTCGTCGCTCGCCTCTTGAGAGATGATCGCTGGCTCCTCATCATTCACCTCTGGTTCCTGGGAGACGATCACCGGCTCGGGCACGGTTGTTGGTTCCTCAGGATGCTGGCTTACCGAATGTTCAACTTCGTCCGCCGTCGGATGCCACCATTCAATGGGCGGATTGGCCTGCACATGTTTTGTGAGCGCATTTCCATTTCCATAGTAAGGTTTGATATCATTGAAATGACGTTGATACCGCTTACCAGTTGATGCCTTGATCAGTTCAACGCCGTCACTGAAGATCTCCGCGACAGTGTAGAGCTCAGGGCCAAATATGGGGTCAAATTTGTTTCTTGTGTAGTTTCTGATCATGACTTGCTGCCCCATTAGAAAATGTTTCGGTTGTCGCTTATTTGAACTGTTGGTAACTTGTTGCCTTTGTAATTTCGTTTGACGGTCTTGGTTCAAGGCCTTCTGTACTTGGTTGTTGTTGAGTACTTTACTTGGAAAGTCGTTTCGGAATCCTCCTTTCAACATCAAGTCCCCTGGCGATTCCCCGGTTGATATGTGGGGGGTTGATCTGTATCCAATGAGGAAATCTTGCAGTGCCGTTTGTTTGTCCACACCTTGCGCGTATGCAATTTTCATCGCCTTTCCCAGAGGCTTCATAAAAGTCTCTACAGGGTTGGCTTGTGGATGGTACGGATACGTCTTTTTGTGGTCGATTCCGTGCTTACTTGAAAATTCAGCAAATTCTTTCGAATTGAACGGAGGGCCATTGTCAGTCCTATGAGTATTGGGTTGACCATAATGAGCGTATGTTTTCGCTATTGCAGGAATAACATGCTTAGCTGCGGTACTTTTGACGATTGTCGCATCAGGAAACCGTGTCGTCAGGTCTTGCACCACCACCGCGTGACGTTTATCCGGCATTGGCCCAAACAAGTCTATGCTGACTTCATGCCAGGGTTGTTTAGGCGGCATAATGAGTTTCTGTGGCTGTTTGCTGCCTGGCAGTGTAAATTGCTGGCACAACGTACAGGATCTGATTTTCTGTTCCACCAACTCATTCAAGCCTTTGATCCAGAAGTGACTGCGGATGCGTCGCTTCAGATTGCACATTCCTGGATGACCTCCTTGGTGTGCTTTGTTGATAGCTGTTTCCCAGAGCTTTTCTGGGAGAATGATCTTGTCCTGTTTCAGCACCAAACCATTGGAGATGGTTAGCTGATCTTGAAATTTACGGAATACTTTTAGATCTGGGTCATTTTTCGATATGTGACCCTTCCGGATGCTTTTTCTAAGTCGCTTAAGGAGGCTATCTTTCTTTGTCTCCTTGATGATGCGATCCATACACAACGATTCCGTGTACGGTGCATGCTGGATCATGAGAACAGTGCGTTCCAACTCGCACGCTTCATTTTGCCATGAACGCGGGGCAAACTCGATTGGCTGGGCATGCCTTGAAAGGTAGTCAGCTGGATTTAGAACACCTTTCTCCCACACCACCTTGTAGGCTATATCTTGATGCCGCATCTTGATACGGTCGGTACGGATAGAGCCTTTCCTGTGGTTCTTGAATATGCCCTCTAACGGTTTGTGGTCCGTTATAACCAGAACTTCCGGTCCTCCAGTGACGTAGTGGCGGAATCTTCTCAAACCAAAGTCTACTGCCATGGCTTCCAAGTCTAGTTGCGGATACCGTGTTTCTTCCGGTCGTGTGGATCGACTTGCGAACGCCACAATACTAGATTCCTTTGCGCTTGGACCTTGGGCCAGAATTGCAGACAAGCCTGACACATGGGCATCCACAAATATGTATGTCTTCGCCTTGACGTCAAAGAATCGCAGTGCGGTATCTGCTTTAAGAGCCTTTTTTTTAGGCTTTTAAATTCCTTGCTGCATTCTGATGTCCACCTGAACCTTTGATGCTTTTGAGTCAATTGGCGGAGGTGCTTCGTTTTGCTTGAGAGATGCGAGATGAAGTCCCCAAATGATTGAACGAAGCACAAGAATGACATCACTTCCTCTTTTGACTTCGGACGGGACGCATCCTCCAGAGCTTTGACCTTCTCCGGATCTGGTTTAATACCTTTACTAGTCACTATCATACCCCAGAAAGGTATCTCTGACTTCTTGAAAACACATTTGTCCGCGTTCAGGGTCATTCCAGCGTCCTGGATGCGTTTCATGACCTTTTCAAGAGCTACGTCATGTTGCTGAGGAGTCTCTCCAGATATGATGACGTCATCATGAATGACATGGGCCCCTTTGATATTAGCAAAGAGCGGGATCAGCGCTCTCGTGAGCTCGCCTGATGCTGGTTTTGCACCCATTGTGAGTTTTCGGTAACGCATGAGTCTATGGCCGGCATGGAATACTGTGACTGCTCTCGACTGCTCATCCAGCAACAATTGGTGGAAAGCTGATTTAAAGTCCAGTTTGCTGAATACTTTGCTGCCTGCCAGCCTTGCTTTGATTTCCTCCACTCTTGGTATAGGAATGTTAGTAGCCTTGATCGCCTGGTTGACTTGCCTCAGGTCGATCGTCATGCGTAGGCTGCCATCGCTTTTCGGCGTAAGCACAGGATTGGAAACCCATGGCGCCGGACCTGTGTGCTCTTCGATTATTCCATCACTTTCCAGTTGTGATATTAGATTCTGAAACTTGCCCTGCAGATGGAAAGGGATTGGACGTATGGCTTGGGCCACTGGTGGCACCTCTGGATCGATATAGAACGAAACTTCATGATCCTTCAATGTTCCTATGCCTGTGAACACAGATGGATATGCCTTCATCACATCTGCTTTTAGCTTGTCCACTTTTGCAACCCTGTTCACTTTGCGAGACATTTCCGTCTCCTTGTCGCCATCGAATGTGATGATGCCGAGCTTTTCACACAATCGCCCACTAAGTAGAGTCTCTACTTTACCAGGGACGATATAGAAGCGAGCACTCACCACAGAACTTTTGAAAGTTACAAATCCTTCGTAGCGTCCACTGCATTGGATTGGCTTCGACCCATAAGGCTTTATGTACGTTTTCGTGGATCGGAGACGTAGTTTAAGCTTTGCTGCCCTCTTTGCCGACATCACATTCAAATCGGCACCCGTGTCCGCATAGGCCTTTACAGGTTTTCCTGCCATTGCAACCTTCACCCGGTATCTTGGTTTTGACACCTTACGCACCTTGCGGTAAGGCTGCGATTGGTTGACTCTCTTGATGCCTTTCTTTTTCCTGCTCTGCATTTTCTTTTGCGACGCATCAGAGCTGGCATCGCTTGATGGATCAGCGTCGTCATCTGATGAGCTGCTGACGTCACTTTCTGATTCTACGCGGTTTGCCTTTGCGCGTTTTTTCTTTTTGCATGCTGATGATCCTCTGAAGTGGCCTTCTTTACCGCACTTATGACATATCATGTTTCTTGCCACACACGATTTTCCTCCTTCACAGATTTTAGAGGAGCATGTCTTGCAACCACCCTTGCGTCGTGCATCTGCACCTGAACCCTTATGCTTGT
>ATSW01065812.1:0-13451 GCA_000444245.1 Botryllus schlosseri | reverse complement strand
TACCAATGTGCTCAGCCCTACTGATTAGACATTGTAGTGAGTAGAATGTGGGAATGGTCCAGCTTGAACTTCATTGTCTTTGTTATTTTTTACAGGATATTCTAGATTCCTGGCTTGGCTTTTGACAAATGGCTTCACTACAAACATTATAATAATTTTGATTATTTAGATCGGCAATGTCTTCAATTGATAGTGTTCAACAACGCCAAGAACACTGTACAAAGAATGTCTTGATGTCTGGAACCAAAAACGTTCGGAAGAACTACTGCCACATGGAACAAGCGTTGCTGTAAATCGGTGCTGTGTCATCCTCAGGAAAAAGTCGAAAGGTATAAAACATTGATTACACTTCATGGAAACCAGAGGCTATGTGAAAGTAATCATCTTTTGAACTGAAGTAGATGTGATGTTATATTTATACACACCTAGAGGTAACAACTTTAAAGTTGCGTTAGATCTACCCGAAATGGAAGTAGATAATGCAGTTCTGGAAAGTATACAAATAATAAGTTTTAAAAAATAGATTTGGTCGAGGTGTTGCGTAGGCCTTCTTGGCGTTTAATCATAGCTGGTGGTCAAAGTAATTGTTGTTTGCACTGGAGTTGAAATAGTTGCAATTGCAACGCCTTGAATTTCTACTGCTGTACAATTAGCCATTTACCAAGCTTGTAAAATTCACTTCAAAATGAATTAAAAAGTTCTAAAAGAAAATTTTGTGCTCTATTCTATCCGAAGGGTTCTTAACCAGGGCCCGTAGACCCTTTCGTGGTACGAAGCACCACATCAGAGGGTACGGTATTCATCGTGGAATTAGACCTATATGCTGTGGTTCTCGTGCTATGCGCAATTTTATGTGAATTGACTATCTGATTTTAATATAGGTACCATCAGAAATTGTGTTGAAAATAAATTGTGGGCTGCTAGAAATCTTTTAAGTAGCATGAAGGGTGCGATCGCTAAGGCTAAGAAACAATGCTATTACTATGACTAAAGTTGTTATTGATATGTTCCAATAATAATCGAAGGCAACATCTAATTCTGAATTAATTTGACTTCGGTAATGACAGTAGCAACAGCCTACTTATCACGACTATATTAAAACCCGGATTAGGCTACATCGCTCAAATGCTCTAATACCAGATCAGATTTCAGTAGATTTTAAAATACTCTACAAAAAACTGTGACACGTTAAAGGTCCACCAACTGCAATATTATAACCCAGAGTTTGACGATGTCATGATGCATCATATTGCATTATCTCTATAACTCATTATTTTAACAAATTATGCCCAGCACAAAAATAATTTTATTGAAATATTCAAAACTGTGATTTTTTTTCGTGTCAAACGTGAATGATACAATAGTAAATTACATTCTCGAGATGTTTGTGGAGTGCTTGTCTGCAAGCTCCCGTCAAATAAGGCCTACATGGAAATTATACATTGAAAATCCTTATCTTGCTGCGTCGTCAAAATTCTGGAAAATGACCTGCGACCACATTTGAATTTGAAGCCTCTGCTCTATATGATGTGACAACATTAAGAACAAGGAAAAGTTGAAATATCTATTTCCTATGCGACTTCAAAGAAAATGAATACCGGCTCTACATCACATCGAAGAAAGTTTTTCAGATTTAATATAATTCCTATTTCATTGTACTTTGAGACAATACATTTGTCATTGACACGATCGTGCGTAGCTACGTCCTACATGTGCCGTGTTCTGCGATATGACCAATCGATGTTTTTAGGCCTCGCAGTGGTACATAGGATCGGAATTCTAATTCTTGTTGAGTACAATTTATGTACCCTAAAAGATCATCTGTTTCGACTTGTCGTTACTCTATTCAGATCCGTGGCAAGCCCTAGTTGTAGTAGGTGGTAAGTTCGAAATGAAGGTGGTCAAAGTATTCATCGTTAGTACCGTACTAAATAGTATAAATAGCGATTTACAAGACATCAAACTACTTCCAAGTGTCGACACGGTCAAAATATGGAGACTTGAGGAATGTCGTAGTTGTATGCTTTTAAACAGAGATAAGGAAAGTAATCATTTTCAGCACTCAATTAGAAATATTTGTAGCGTCAGTAGTCTAGTACAAGTAAGAGTAACGCAATGTATTTCTACTCGGGTTCAAGCACTCAAGCAGCGATATACACGGCTTATCAAAACTATTTTAGGTAAAGTAGAAGTTCTGGAAAGTACTGAAGTATGTACTTGAGGTGTTTCCACAATTTAATTTGATTGACGGGTTGCATACTCCGTATCATTACGTCAGAAGCTTCCCGCACTCGAGTAGACATGGTATTTTCGTCATAAATTATCACTCAGCACAAGTAGAAGTATCGGTAGCGGATAACAAGACATATCACAATTAATGCACGAGGAAATAGAAATTGAAGCCCTGACGCAAATTCCAAATGATCTGCTGACATTGTTGTATATGTTTCAGGCAAAACAAAGACCAAGAAGAAAACTGTTGTTGCAACCAAGTTTATTGCGAATACGCGCTCGCGCTCTTAACATGATGCGGTGCAAATGATGCATCGTTTTATCATATGCAATGTAAATTATTACTTATGATTGCTTCATGCTTTTCCCTGTTTTAGTTGTATTAGCAGTTGTACTTTTTCAAAGTCATGTGACACGTTTATTTCTAATTTCATGATGCACTTCAATTGAAATGTTTGTAATGGTAATATAAAATTGACTTAGAACTTGCTGTTATATACAAAATCCCACTGACACATTTCTTCGTAGTGATTTCCTGATCGATTTTTCACGTAAGCCTGAACTTTGTTAACAAGTAATAGTTCATTAGTTAATGTTGTGCTTGTATTTTGCAATTGTCGTTTTCCAGTAACCCAATATAAACAGTTCGTTAGTTTATATGATGTTGAATTCCATGTAATTGCATCAGGTGTGGAGGGGAGTCCTGATATGGTAATCCCGAGGAATAGAACAGGTGGTAAATGACATATCCGTAGGGAGTCACGTCACGTCCACAGTAGGTCTGACGCATCCATAGGGAGTCAAGTCATGTTCACAGCAGATCCAATGAGTCCATATGGAGTCGCTTCACGTCCATAGTAGGCCAACTCAGGAAGTGTTTAGGACGCTTCTAGTAGTCGACAAATCCACTCCAGGGAAGTAACACTGGGCGCCCTGCGGCTATTCCGCAGGAAGTCAACTGGAAATCGAGTGTTTGCTGTTCCACTCATGTTTTTTTGTGTTATTCATGTCTGTCGACAGCTATGGTTATTTACACCAGGCCGATATTCTTCATGTTTTGTTCCGCACGGCCCACTTCTAGACTTTTTGTAAGACACCATACGCTTAGGAATTCTCAAGTCGACCTCGGTAGGACTCGAACCAGCACCTTTTCATGCTGCAGCCGCGGATTATACCACTGCGCTATTTCGCCACTCATGTATTTTACAGCCACACTGCTTTTACTTGACACACTTTGTATTTTGAAAAGTAGAGCGTAGTTTTAAGTTCAGTCACTGTTTCGATCCTGATCAACCATATTCAGTTTTTAAAACTACAGCACTTTTGGGGTATTTCAATATCTGCCTCTGCAAGACGTTTCGAGATGTCTTTAGCATCGCTAATTGCGCGCGTAATCCGATGAAGAGGTACTTCGTGAATTCCAATTCAAACCGAGTAGCAAGGTCAGACTATTTTTGACCTTACCTGTGACACCTTACTGAGTGAACTTTTACTGTGACGCCGACTACTGCAATAATTCAATCCGATACATGATCTATTATGATAAATAGCATTAACTGGCTTTACAGAAGAAAGGTTTTCCTGACAAAGCCACACTGGATTTATACACACACACAACGATCCGAAGTCATTTTACACAAAGTCAATCAAATAATATCCATCCGGTTCGGATTCAGAATATTGCAACGAACAATGCATTCATGTTATGCATTCATTGGTTAACTATAAGTTCAAAAAAGAGTAAGCTGCAAAGCTTAGAGCGATGCAATTTGCGAATAGAAATATACTGCTCGTCGTATTAAGCGTTGCACAAATCATCTTCGCATCTTCAAACATGAACCTTCGCAAGATTGCATCCGTATTTTTGTAGCAGTTTGAATTTGGAGGTCGAGAAGTGACGTTCTCAGTCGATGTACATCACGGGTTCCTATCATAGGACACAGAATGACTATGGTGTGGTCCTGGATGATGAAAACATACATGGTAGTAGCAGATGAGGTACTCAAACTAGGTCCCATTGTAAGGGACAGTGTAAATTTCGAATCAACTACTAGTAAAAGCAGAAAGTTTAAGTAGAAGTAATGCCACATATTTATACTGAGTTACAACTTGGCAGGACGAGGTCATCAAATTAGTCAGTGTTGCTATGCAAGTAGAAATAACACCATAAATTTACAGTCAATTAGAATTGGAAATAGAAGGTGAGTTGAGCAGTCAGTGATGTTACAGATGAAGTAACCTCATAAATTTCTAATCAACTGCAAGTCAAAGGAACGGTTTCAACGACAGAAACTACTTGAAGTGAAGATATATGGCTGAAGTAGTCAGTGATCCAACTCGAGTAGAAGTCTAGACTTTAGTGAAGCCATTTCATAAATGTTTCAGTCAAGTCACGCAAATAAATGTAGACTTGAGTCGAGTCGAATCAAGTCGTTTGATCAATTTCCATGTCAAGTCACACATTAGTCAAGCCAATTGATAAATTTTCAATTCAAGTACAATAAAATGATTCCACTAACTTTGATCAAATGCTCGCACATGTAGTTGCAGAAATATTTGAGCGAGGTTTCTTACTCGGTTTGCGTGCTCAGGCACTTTGTAGTAAGATTATGTCATGTCTCTGTCAATGTATTCCACTTGCACATCGTTTGCATACAGAAGTATCAGTGTACTAACGTTAAAAAGTACGCTCTGCTGCTGCTGTTGTCACATAGTTGGTAACCGGAAATTCGAAGGAAATCATAATTTTGCAGCTATTTGAAGGCCTGCTATAGCAATCATAATATTTAATTTGGATTCGAATTAATGAATTTATTACAGACATCCCAAGGCCGGTTTTATTCGGGACAATATTGAAATGCTTACATACATCCTTGAGCAGCGAAACGCCAAGATATATTACACAAGACAGAATCATACCATATAATATGGAAGCGGTTCTATATTGACACAATTCCTAGTTTTCAGTTCACGTTGAGTATTAGCGTGTATTGGTCTGTACAAGATGGCCACCACCAGAGTTTGACAGCTGGAAAATCTTAAGTAGTTCCCTAATGAATTAGAAGTAGTCTGTACATTGAGCTTGGTTCGTAACACATGTTAGAGTTCTCCTGTAGCATTTTCAGGAAAACCATCTCACAGTAAGTTAATAAGCAGCAATCGCTTCTTTTACTTCTAATTGAGTTGAAATTTACGGCGTTACATCTACTTGTGCTAGCATACTAAATATAACTACTTTCACTACCACTTACTGCCACGAGAAGTAATTTTCCCTCGTCGTTGAAATCGCTTACTAGGATAGTTCTATTCAAGTAGCATTGCTGACTACTTTGTCTACCTTCTATCTCCACATGAATGAGTTTTGATCTGTCTTTGAATCGATATATTTACTTGTAATTGACTAGTACTTGGATTGATGTTACTTTTTCTTGAGTAGCATTACCGACTACTTTGACTACCTTCTATCTCTGCATGAAATAGCATAGACATGTCCTGGAAATTGCAACTTTTGCTTGAAATAGAGTGTAAATTTATGGTGCTGCTTCTATTGGAGTGGTCTTGCGGACTATTTTGACCACCGATGTATTTATTGAAATAGATTGTAAGCTCTTTTTGTCAGTGAGCTCCTTTTATCCAGACATAGTGACGATACAAAATTAGCCTTACCGAATCCAGCTTTACCTATCACAGCCACCAATTCAATGCACAGGCGCAGGCTGCAGGATCCTTTGCCTCATCTGTTGAATAAAACTCAGTTTTGATTTACAGAAATCCAATATATGGCTAGTGCTAGCCATTTTTTAGCCATCATATACTGACTAGAGTTGTAAGTTGGATCTATGATACCTGCTTGACTGGATATGCATACGCAGTTTTCAACTCCTGTGGATTTCAACAACTCTTTTTGAATTTGAGCCAAATTTGTAGACAGGAATATTCCATGCACCATTCCTTGATACATGTTGAACTCGTTATATATATATGGAAATCCTAATAGCTTTGATTACTTTTTGAATTTAGGCTAAGCACCAATTTGAATTTCGACACATCGGTCAACTATACATCGATATCATTTTACAAATTGAATTTGCTTGAAGAATTTCTGATATTCTTATGTTGTCGCGACACTCATAAATTGATTTGAGCCTGAGCCATTACCTGATTAGGATTTTAATATATGAAATCTCGGAATTGCAGAAGTAGCTTACATTTCAAAGAGGAAGTCTATTCAGAATAAAGTCAAGTAGTGGTTAAAAGAAAATAAATCCACACCCATACGTATAGCAGACTTCAATCTCGGATTGATATCGATTGATTGTTTGAGCAGAGACTCAAGTTCTGCCGCAAGTTCTGGCGACTCGTAACTCTTTATGTAGATCGCCTCTTGCTTGTCACCAAAATGATTGGCACCTGTCAACTAAAACAATAAGCTGATACAACTATTTGATGATATCACTTGCCTTTGCGACAAGGGGTGAAAAATTTCTTTTACTTAGCAAACAGATAACAGGATAAAATTTGGATTGGTAAGTTTTTCATCTATACGACCTCATAAAAAGTCGAATGCTACTCTATAGTCTACTGTAAAACAGGCATCCCTGCATACAAGTGTCCAGGTGCATGTTTTCTAGTTTATTTCATGCATACAAGTGTCCGGATGCATTTTTTCTAGTTTTTTTCATACCCAAACATAACAAGAGCTGTAAAGCCTCAAGCTAGATCCCATCTCTTCTGAATATATCCGCCAGATATGCTCAGGAAAGAAGTACTTTCACTTTGTCAAAGTACTCAAGTAGGTTTCGGCTACTTGCAATACTTACTCAAGTGGTTATGATTGTAGACAAATGCCATTTCACCATCACAATTTGCGGTTCTCAATCCAAACTAGGCCTGGAATACTGACCTTTCTACGTACTTGGTTATCGCTACTTTCAGCTTCACCTGAGTGTAAATTCACGTCGTTACTTCTCTTGAGTACCAGTGATGAATAATTTGACCACTTCTACTCTCAATTACCTTATTCAAACAGATATAAGACACCTTCTGGTGTGATTTGTCATAAGTTATATGACTCTGTGACTCAAGTCATTACGGCCCTGGTTCTGCTCGAAAATCAAATATTGGATGTGCTCTGATTGTAACTAGGGCTGACCACAATGGTTCAAGTAATCTAATTTGATTGAGTATTTATTCAAATGATTCCACTGAGGGATGATTCTCTCTGGTACTGAAATAATACTCAAGACTCAGGCGCTCGATTTTGCTCATTCATAACCATATTAAAGACTTGTAAAAATCTCACTTTTGAAACTTGTCTCTTTTACTTTTACTCTCCGATATTCTAGGCGTGATAGCCAAGCAGGTGGTCGCCAGTTCTTATGGAGTGTAGCCTTGAAAGACTCACTGGACAGAGAGAGAGAGAGAGTCTTTATTTTTCATCAAACCAAAATACATAACACTCGGCAGTGGTGGTGGTACAGAAAATATGCATGCACAGTATTCGGTATTAGATAGGAATGATCGATAAGACCGTGAGGGTCATCTAGTCTGATCACACCAGCAGTGCTTGCTTCATGGTAGTTCATTGTGATGGGTCAATAGACAACAAACTGTGAATATCATGATAGGTCAGTGTTGGAAAAAAGTCAGTATGTTCGAGTCGCAAGTCATATCTAGTCATTGCATATTTTGAATCGAGTCTTGCTAGTCAATTTTTTGAGGCGAGTCAAATTACTCGATTTTTTAATCTGACTCGAGTTAGTGAAGACACTTGAAAACGTTGACGCGGGCATCCCAAAACTGCGGAGCATATTAGAAAAAAAAGGCAAAAGAGTTATAACATACCTTTTGACATGATCACAAGCTGGTGGTGATTATTTTGTAGAATCGTGTATTCATTCTTCTCTTAATGAAAGTTTCCTGCAACGTCTGGCATTCAAGCGGTAGCTTACCGACCAACAATGAATATACCTACAATAAAGAAAAACATGCATCAAATTATCAAGTCGGATGTTTGTTGCTAGTGCTGGCACAATGATTCGAGTCGAGAAATAAGAGATGATTATGTGCAGTTCTGAAATGATATGCTTCTTGCCACAATCAGTTAATTTTATGAACCAGAATTATGATTTCGCCGCCATTTTATAACGTTAAAGGCTGTATTCCTCGATTGACAGCTTAAGAAATATGTAGTATAAAAGTACAGGGTTAGTGGAAATGACATATCTATCTATCAAGTCGTGATAAAGCCACACATTGTCACAGAGTGGAACTGCATAGGTATGGTTGAAAAAATACAAAATTCTTCAAGTTGGTGTAGAAATGGCATTAAATCATTTGTTGTCGCATATTTGAACTTTCCACAATTTCCATAACGTCATTCCGTCACAAGTGGTGATGCTCAAATACTCAACCTGAAGCCGGATACTCAGACCAGGATAGAATCAGTCAGGTACTTGATTTAGCCCAGAATTACATATAAGACCCCTGAGACCTACTTTTAAAAAATCCCTTAACGATATTGCTATTGGTGCATAATACTCACAAAACACAACCAAGGTGTCCACTTCGTAACTGTGTTCATTCTTGCCAATAACTTCCGGGTCATTAATATTTGGGAGTGTCGCAAAGAGCATTCATTGTGAGGTTGGCACAGTCGAACTTGGTAGCTCAACTGAAATTTTCTAACTTCACCGCCATATTGTTCAGGAAGAGGTTCTCCAGCTGTCAGTTAAAATTTCAACATCAAGTTACACAGGTATATAAAGTTGTATGAACTACCCATCCAGTTAAATGATGGCGAACTACGGTAACTGCTGCTTTTTTCGAGTAGTTCTAGTTTCAGTTGTATATTTGTGTGTTTTAAAAGTAAGCAGTTCTAGTTCAAGTTGTGCATTTCAATAAAAATGTAGTCGCCAAACTACTAGAAAATGCGTGTCATCATGATGGCGGTGTTCTGTTGTGTGATGATCTTGCAGACATTGGTAACTCGGAGTTATCACTACCAAAAGACAGTGATATAAGGAGGGGTGGTTTGGGGGGTTGAAATCCCTTACGTTTGAAACCCAAAACCCCGTCTTTTCAAAATGCCGATTCTATCTTCAATATTTCATAGCTCACTGGTAATTCAGAAATTAAACTATAAATTATTACTTAGCTATATTTTAGTTAGTTAGTGGCGGATTTTCAACGGTAGTCGATTCTAGTTTTATTGACGAGTTTAGAAAACTGAGTAGTTCTAGTTTTAGTTGCACATACTAAAAATCCAGCAGTTTGCACTGTCTGGAACCACCACAAACAATGTTGCCTGGATATCCCTGTGAATAAACTTACAATCGTGAAGGTAAACGACTGCAAGCAGAAGCTGTTGCATGAAAGAGCGATTCTCTGCTTCTGTGATGACGCGACTTCTTCTGTCGAGATCCAACGACCACTGTCTATGAAAATCAGAGCTAGTCGGTTTGATAGAATGAAATCAATAGCAGTTGTTGTTGGGTACATATAAATCAGTGGTTCTCAACCTTTATCAGCTTGGGGACAGGTAACAATTCAACAACTAAGTTTGCAGCACTTTGAACCTTCAAAGTTAGAAACATCATATCACGCTGGTAGTTTAATATTTGACTTGTTATACGTATGGCTGTGCAAAATCGAATACCTGACTGATTTGAAACTGAACCTAGTATTAGGCTTAGAGTCAAGTCGAGTATTCCGGTAAAACTCATTATGTCATGATAACAGCGTGAATAATGTATAAAGTTCAAATATTGACCTTCCATGCAACCCAGTTGTGCATATCATTCAAGATTATTTGGCATTTATTGGACAGTAACTATTTCATTGCACTTTTTCACAATGCTGCTGGTTCATCACGACTACAGAGATATGTCATTTCCAGTAACCTGTGTAGCTTTCTACTACACGTTATGTATGCTGCGATACGATCAATCAAGGCTTACAGCTTTCCACAGTGAGAAATATTGTCAAAACCATAATTCAAGTTAGTAAATAAACTCTCAGTGAAATTCAGCTAGGTTTAGTAGTTGTCATTTTGACTCTTGCGGCACAGAGCATATCATTTCAGTACTCAAACAAAATTCGCACCTTGACTCGAATCATGAGAATTGATACTCGATTCACATCCGAGTACTGGGCTGGATAAATTTTTTCAAATTACATTTGAACGATAGCCACAGTTTTTTTTCAAATGTGCTTAGAATTAGAATTACAGCTAGAATTACTAAATATGTGAAAGAAATACACAAAAAATCAGTGAACTTGATATCAATTAGTTGTCAAAGTCTGCCAGAAATGAACCTTACAGAGCTGATGCAATTGCGATCACAGGAGTTTTGAGAGACATTACAGTTGTAACAAGGAAATGCTTTTACCCTTCTTTTGCACAACTCGATGTCGACAAAAACCTTGTCTTGGAAGAATCTGTAAAATCCAACGACGTGCTTGTGATTCAAACTGCGGTGGAGATGATCTCTTGAGATAAATTGTCTTTCTGGTGATCATCCGCGAGCAATGCCTGAAATTCAGATACAGGGTAGTAGATTCAGTTGCGGATTTTGAAAAGTGAGTAGTTCTAGTTCTATTTGCGCAGCATCAGTTAGGCATATTAGTTAGTTAGTTAGTTAAGGATCTTTAACTCGGACTTGAGAAGAATTGAGTTACTAAAACTAATCAAAAATGGTCATTCTATTTCAGCAGTTCCATATGCGGCCCTATGCGGAATGTGTTTAGAACTATGACTAGAGGCGAATTTTACAATCACGAGATATTGCCAGTTCATGAGTGTCAGGAGATGATGTTATTTAAATAAGTTGTAATTATAGCCAGACCGATGATATCGTTTGCCCAGTCATATCGAGTCTATAGTAGAGCTGGACCTATATCGGATATGAGAGGTAAAATTATAGGCAATATTTGTGACGTCACAACATGGTAGCAGGGAAAACTATTATTTGTGATTGCTACATTGTGAATATTCATCTATTTCCCGTAACTTACAAGTGGTCACGTTGGTACTCGAGTATTGAAGTAGAAGTAACATTGTAAATGTCTACTCGAGCATACGCAGAAGTAGCGATTTCAAAGTAGGTACGGTAATAAAGCAAGTATTCTAGACCTGGTTTTGTCAAAAAACTGAACTGTTACATAAGAGGTACAAAAGTAGTCTAAAACATTTGAGTGACTCGATTATTAGTGCAAGTATATGGTAAAACCTACTTGAGTAATCTTAAAAAATGAAGTAGGCTACTTGTGTTACTGACTGGCTCTGCATACAAGTGTACATATGCAGTCTTTATAGTATATTTCATGTCCAAGTCCAGCAACGGCTCTAAAGTTTTTCAAATCAATGTTCTGAAGGTTTGGAAATGTGCCTTACGCTAGTTGCCATTGTTTCAATATTGGCCGAATATATCGGGGTTGCAACTGAAGGTGCTACTTGTCAGTATTGGTTCAAAACTACGATACCGGACGGTCTCTAGTTACGATGAATGGGACTCGCGTACGCGATTCGAAACGAAATACTCGATTCAGAAACGAATCAAACACGAAGTCTAATTTACTAAGAGCTAGAAAAAATCTCACCGTTCAAACTCTATAGAGATCGCCGTCGCTGTAGTTGGTTTTCCGAGAACCTTGGCGCAATGATCAATCAGGTTATGGGCAGTTCCTGTGGAAGATAGCCGTTGAAAAACTCGCTCGCAAGCACTTCCTTTACATAGGGTTGGTGAGAGCGGTCGCATGCCAACATTCTAGTGAAAAATCACAGGTATTAACAAAATCACAGCTAGTAACTCATATTTTTACGAGAATGTTTGGGAATCAGGATTTGTGGATTTAAAACCATACTATCAATCAAGATTTGGATTTGAAATAGTAAACTACTACTGTAGCTCGATAGGAAGAGATTCATGTATCAGGAGAAACCTATTTGTAGACTTGATCAGCTAGAAAATTTTCAGCTATTTCAAATTTGATTACGATTGAAATCACAGCCATAATAAAGTAGTATTAGAATTAAAGCTACATAGCTTTTTCCAATCTAGAATATTACAATGATAGCTACTCGTTTTTTTACGAATTAGATTTGAAGTTGAGTTAAAGCTAAACAGTTTTTATCAAAATTAGATTAGAATTAGAATTACTTAATTGACAAAACCTTTGAAATTGAATGAATTTCAGTTCCTGTCAAATTAGAGTTCCTTCTCATCAGCACAAGAATCGCAAATGTCTGTACATCGAGCTTGGTTGGCTTCGCAGGATGCAGTTCTCCCCACAGCAATTTCAGGAAAACCAGAAATTAGATTAATGAGAACATAGAGAATTATGACAAATTAGATTAGGATTAGATTACAGGCATTCGCTCTAATTAGTTTTATTCGGACAATTACACTACAACTATTACCTTGATATCTCTGTGAATGATCTTACAATCGTGAAGATAACGACGTTAATAAGAATCTGTCACATGCAATACCGAGTCTCCGCTTCTGTGATGACGCATCTTTGAAAACTTCCATCAGCGACTGAAAACATAAATTGAAGGTAATCGGATTGACACGATGAAAACAACAATATTATATGTTGGGAACATCTAAATCATTGGTTCTCAACCTTTTTGAGTTATTATTATTATTTTGACTCGAGTCATGTCAAGTTACTATTTTCTGGTCACAAGTCATATCGAGTCATTGCGTATTTTGACTCGAGTCATGTCAAGTTACTATTTTCTGGTCACAAGTCATATCGAGTCATTGCGTATTTTGACTCGAGTCAAGTCAAGTTACTATTTTCTGGTCACAAGTCATATCGAGTCATTGCATATTTTGACTCGAGTCAAGTCAAGTTACTATTTTCAAGTCACAAATCATATCGAGTCATTACATAGTTTGATGCGCGTCATGTCACTGGGTTTTGACGGTCACTCGGATCAAGTCAAGTAACTATCTTAAAGTCAATTTGACTCGAGTCAAGTCAAGTTACTATTTTCTGGTCACAAGTCATATCGAGTCATTGTATATTTTGACTCGAGTCAAGTCAAGTTACTATTTTCTAGTCAGAAGTCATATCGAGTCATTACATAGCTTGATGCGCGTCATGTCACTGGGTTCTGACGGTCACTCGGATCAAGTCAAGTAACTATCTTAAAGTCAATTTGACTCGAGTCAAGTCCAGTCTGGCCTGCAAACAGTTGCTTACCAGCC
>ATSW01065804.1:0-13504 GCA_000444245.1 Botryllus schlosseri | reverse complement strand
ATATAAACGTAAGACCTTGGTAGCTTTCACACTCTATTTAACGTCCACTTGCGAATGAATATAACTTTATTAGTTACACGAGCTTTCGGAGCGCTGCTCCTTCATCAGGTGTCAAAGCGAAAGTAACGCAAAAAGAGCAATGCTTAAATATGTTCAATGCATATTATGACATCATAGGGAATGAGAAATTATAGATTCCGAAGTCGCGTACTCTATGATGTCATAAACACAAATATCAAGTTTTGATTTGAAATGCAAATAGTGAGTTGTGTGAGTTGAGAACTAGAATTAGGCCTAATCACTTGTCTGCTAACTAGAACTGGAATTAGAACTTCTCACTTTTCAAAATCTGCAACTAGAACAGGAATTAGACCTAATCACTTGTCTACTTCAATGACTTCTTTACCTCTGAATCAGAAGCGCACAAGTACAACACACGCGCGTCCACGTCGTCCAAGTATCATATGATCGACCGAAAAGATCATCGCTCTATCAAATATGCCGGACCTGATGTGTGGAACAGTATCCCGCTGGCCATCCGGCAGTCGACGAGCATGTCCACATTCAAGTCGAAATACAAGCAATTACTACTAAATAAATACAGTCCATCCTCAAGATTACCGGACCACGACTGACCTATCGATCTCGCTTCCCATGACATGCCGCCCTATTTCTTGTCGCTTCTTTTTCTATACTATCTTCTTTACTTTCATTCAGTGTGCATGCCTCCTCTTTACATCGCCTAGGCCAAGGTGGGTGTCCGATTCCATAGACAACTCCTAGTCGCTTCGACATCTTCCTTTCTTTTCATTGTATCGCATTTTTTGTGGTGTATTGAACTGATAAAATTGCTAATAAACCAATGATGATGATGATGCTAACTAGGACTGGAATTAGAACTACTCACTTTTCAAAATCTGTAACTGGAACTAGAGCTAGAACTTCTCATTTTTCTAAATCTGCAACTAGAAAGAGAAATGGAACTACTCGCTTTTAAAAAAAAGTCTTCAACTGGAACTAGAACTAGAACTTCTCACTTTTCAAAATCTACAACTACAAGTAGAACTAGAACTAAAACTTCTCACTTCTCAAAAATTTGTAACTAGAAAGAGAACTAGAATTACTTACTTATTAATATCTGCGACTAGAACTAGAACTACTCACATTTCAAAATTCCCAACTAGAACTAGAACTTCTCAATTTTCAAATTACCCAACTAAAACAAGAGCTACTCCTAACACCAGTAGTTAGTTGACCGTCAGCCTACTGGATTGGCAATTTGTGAAGGTTCGCTTTTGACCCTCCAACAGCTTGAGCTTCCATCGGCAGGAATTTTGGCGTTCTCTCCCGACGAACTCCCATCGCACAACGGCGTAACTTCGGAGTCGAGTTACCTGTTTGGTTCGGAGGATTTCGAAAATGTTCAATTTGACGGCGACCTCCGGCTGCTGGTTCTGTCGTGCGGGCACGGTTGGCCGGACTGTCCACAGGATGGGGACAAAGAGACCAATGTGCGGACCACGAATTTTCTTGCTGAAATGTTTCTCGACGCAGGTTGGTAGCATACATTGACGAATAGGCGTTTCTAGTTGTCGAATCAGATCAGTGGTTTGCAATCTTCTTGACCTTGCGGACTGGCGCACCTTCAAAAATCAAAATTTACCCAAACCATGAACCATGTCAACGTGACTCTAATGCAGTCGTTCTCAAACACCCCCTTGATGACAGTGAAAAATTTCGCCCCTCCCTTTTTGTCATATCAACTCTAATTGTCATATAATTGTGAAAAGCCACGGTGACTCTGACATATCCAGGGTTGTAACTAAGTCACAAGGTTCCGAGTCACAAGTCAATATCACTTTGATAGTTTGGACTCGAGTCAAGCCGAGTCATTTTCAATTCTCCATCGAGTCATATCCGAGTTCGAGTACGAGCCATTGTGTCCGCTGTTCAGTTTTGAATTCAACCCACTTTTTTCCACTCTGTTTTAGTGATATAGAATGGCTCTCATTCATAATATCGTGATTTTGCTTAGTCCTAACAGTTTCTGGCCGAATTTTGCAAGTATTATTACTGATAGACGAAATACCAATCAGGTGGTGGTTTCGCTAGTCTGCGAAGCTCTTATGAAATTTCTGTCGTATCTGTCCAAATCTTGAGTCATATGACTTGGTTCGAGCCATGCACAAAGACTCGAGTACAAGTGGAGTCACCAAAAAATCGTGGCCCGAGTCATAACAACCCTAGGAAAAGGTGAAAGTTTTCTTGTTGACCAACCTTACCTCTAAAAAGCGGAGCGTATCGAAGTTTTTGTGAATTCGATAATTCTAACTCTAATTGTAATCTATTTGGAAAAGCTGATAATTACCTAGTTATCAAACTGTGGATGGTAAAACAATCGAAAGTAACTTTTCTCGCGTTAACCGAACCTCTTTCAAGGAGCTTCGATCGTCGTGAGTCAACTCTGGAACGTTCCGGAAACGGTGAAAGATCTTTTCTTCTTTCATTTCTACGACGCGTTGCAAATAGGAGAGAAAGTCTCGAGGGCCGTTGTTCGCGCGAAAAAGTTTCTCAGAGAACGGTTCGTTTTTTCTCGATGGTTTTGGAAAGTAGGAAGCATATTAAGTATTGTGAGTGGAATTGTCATGTCATGGATGATTTTTTCGAGTACCAGTACTGAAATTATTTGCTCCTCTCAACTGAAAGTAAATTTACTAATGAGTATTATAGTTTTGATACTAATTTCCACTGAGGAAACCTCGAAATCTTGATTGCCCGTGTTGCAGCATACGAGACACAGTACAAAGCTACGAACGTTACTGGAAATAACATATTTCCGAAGCCATGATCATCCCACAACATTGTTAAGTGCAATGAAATCGGTATGGTGTAAAAATACCAAAGTATCTTCAATGTGACGGATAACAGGCATAATGTTCTTGGTCGTGGCATCAAAGGCACATATTCGAACTTTGACATAGTACATTCCGAGCGATACTCTAATACTCAACTCGAAGCGTAATGTGTGATTCAATATCGAATCACTCAGGTACTCGATTTTGCCCAGCCCTAATCGAGAGTAGTTCGGCCAAGACAGATTGTAACTTTGTGAAGTATAGTAAAGTCACCCCATCATCGGTATTTCGTCTGTCAGTCCTGTCCAGTCCAGTTTGCCAATTTCGGCTAGTTCGTTGAAATTGCACGGTCACCCGAAATTTGATACTTGGCACCTCATATCGAGACCACTTTTTGAAATTCCGCTGTTTTTATTTCCCTTGTATCCAAAAGACATTGCAATATAGCAGTAGAACGAAGAAGATAGCTAAAGACCCAACAAGATCGGTAAATACAGTGGGGATTACTATTGATGCCAGGGTTGTAACCAAGTCACAAGACTCCGAGTCACAAGTCAATCTCACTTTTATACTTTTGACTCGAGTCAAGTCGAGTCATTTTCAATTCACCACCGAGTCAAGTCCGAGTCCAAGTCATTGAGCAGAGGGTTGAGTCCGAGTCATGGTATAATGACTCGAGTCCGAGTTGACTGCTCAGTTTGAAGTTAAAATCATGTTAAACCCACTTTTAATAACTCTATTCGGTGCTTTCGAATGGTTCGCATTTATATTATACTAATTTTCCTCACTTTTAGCAGTTTCTGGTCGGGTTTTCAAGTAACGGTACCAGTAGACGAAATCCAAATAGTGTGGCTACTTGATTAGGCTATTCTTCGAAATTACAATAAAATATCGGTCTTGGCCGTCTGAACTTCGAATCATTTGAAAATCGTGACTCGAGTCGAGTCATGACTCGAGTCATTACGACCCTGATTGATGCACACAGCAACCTTATGACAGGTATATCCAGAAAATTCATTAGGCATGACCAAGAAATGTAGTCAAGCATGCGTCCTCTAGTGTATACAAATATGGCTCGTAAATTATTGAACCACCTTAAGAAACATAGAACGCCCACTGTAACAGGGGTTGCCAACCTTTTTTGCACCTTGGCTTCCTTTGAAAACCTGCCTTGTTTTTCAAATTTTGTAAAAATTTTAGAAATGTCATTTTCAATGAATAAACTGGTCTGTGCGGTTGCAGTGAAGTAGATTAAGAGATGATACACAAGGTTTTTTTATATTTTTATTACTGTACCGTATTCTGAAAGGGACCATGGCCCCAAGGGGTTAGGGTTTGGAAGCGTTGGAGAAATTAAATTAAATTAAATTTAAGCTAAAAGTGAAAAAGTGAAAAAAAAATCAATTTTAACTGTATATTTTGTGCAGGTATTCGGACCCAGTTTATTGGTCGGGTTTCGTGGCCGTTGGTTGTGACGTCACGGTGAACCTGTCAGAGGTGCGGAGGTCGCAGCTTCACGCTTCGTTGGACATCGCAGGAGCCACGGACCTGAATTTGAAACCCACTGTCGATGAAGGTTTGTGTTCAAAGGTCAAATTGGAGATAATAAGAGTACTAGCAAGTCGGAAAGTTACAAAAAAATTGAACTTTTCAATTTTTTTTGTTTGGTAATATGAAAATTGTATCTCTGCTATGACCTTGTGGCCTTTTTTCACCCAAACAATAACTGAAAATTTCCAAATTTCAATTTTATTTGGCACTATTTTCCTTTGATAAAGAGGGGAGGGATATTTTCGAAAAGATCACAAGATCCGTGCGATATCCTGTAAAATATATGGTGACTTTTTAGTTTGCAAATGTTTGTTAGTGCTTTTCTCAATTATAAAATTTTGTTACGTCACATCATGGTAAAGCAAACATTCGTATGAAATATTTGTCCTAAATGATTCACACAAGGTTTTTCGGAAAGCTGGCATTCAGGCATGTGCTATGCTAAAAGTTTTTTGACACAGGTCTACCATGCTAAGAGTTACAGAACTTCGCAGCAAACTTACAGCAAATTCATGGCAAAATTTTGAATTTTGAATTTTCGAATTGAAATTTCTACGAAATGGGTAGCACATAATCCTTGAAATTTTAGTGTAGCACTGCACTGTCCTAGTACTTCCTAAAGAAGGCGTCAGATCGGCAAAAGGGCTTCAAAATTTGGAGATTTTGCATTTTCCGTGTCGGTGCATTTTTTGCTCCTGCAAATCCACAATCTGCGGAGTGGAACCATTTTTTTTGTATATAGCATAGCGAAATTAGGTTTTTAACCTGCTAGCCCCATTAAATTGGCTCGTAATGTTTCTTTACAGTCGTGAGTCCGGAGTCTGCGTTGTCGAAACTGCAGTCATGTTTCTCTCGATTGACCGGCTGTCTTGCGTCTCATTCTTCCAAGCGTGACGTCGTGGGCGCTCTGATGGAACTCTTGGAAGAATCGATGGATCGGCTGACGGCTGATTCCAACACGGACCGGCCGATTGTGTTCCTCCCCGATATCATATCGAAAGCGAGAGGGTCGTCGCAGCTTCTCCAAGAACTTGGTTTTGATTTTCAACCTGTAGATGCCCCAGTCCCTCCCGACGACACCTTTGACCCTTCACCTTTAACCCCCAGTGAAGAGTCGACCGCGGTGGTTTTTCCGCATTGGAATAAGGACGGGATGTTGCTGCCGACTCATCAGGCGCTCACGGGATTGCAAGGTAGCGCGGGATGACGAGGATGGTCAAAACTGAGAGCATTAGTGATTTTCCATTCTGAATTCAGTGTTACTATTCGATTCGAATATCCGAGAATATGACGTCATAACAGTGTAGATGATTTGGGCAGTTCAAATATGTATCTTTTATGCGACCATACAGAATGTAAAGCTAGTTCTACATCACATTAACCTGCTGTCACTGGCATTTTCTCCGAAAAATTTTGCTTCACTTTTCAAAACTGTGAAACACGACCTCAATGGGATGCGAAACCAACAAGTAATATATCGTCGGATTCAGAATGTCAACGCGTAACTAACTACGCCACGAAGCTACATGAGATTAGGGAAACCGAGCGTGTATATAAGCAAGAAAACGGGAAAACCTTGTAAAAATGGAGTTTGGTTTACTTATAGAGTAGGCTTACCATATTCTGGATATATGAAAAGAGGACACTTTTTCGAAATTTTCAGACTTACAATACCAGAGTAAAATCCTGAAAAAATGATAAATTTTTCACACCTCGTGGTCGGTTGACTGAAATAAATATAAAAAGGTCAACTTTCCCGCTCAGCTCCCGAAATAGCCGCCGCAGCGTTACTACAGTGCTGATTTAATGTGTCTCAGTCGAATTTTGCCTTATATTTAACGAAAAAATCTCAAAAAATTGGACCTTTGGGCGTCCTCCAAGTATAGTTTCCAAAAAGAGGACAAATACTCCCAAAAGAGGACTAAGGTAACCCTATTATTGGCTCCACAACGTATACCTAGTGCGAATTCACTGCGACAGAGGTCTCTTCTTTCAAACAAGCCATGAGTGACCGCTTTTGATCAACTAATTCGATCGATACTATCAACACACGTTTCACCATAAACACGCAGTCGCAGCCATAAACTCTGCTGTCGTGGGATCACGAGTTCACGACTTTACAGAAATGCTATTTCTTCTAACTCCATTCGAGATATGTTAAGTCAGATTTGGGTTGCGGTGTAAAACACACGTTCTAGACAACATTTTCAGTATGAAGCAGCAGGTGTGCCACTAGCACTCCAGCAGTATACATGGGACTTTAATGTTGCCAGCAAACAACTACTTCTGCTGAACGTTCTTTATCTCTTCTTGCCAAGCTACTTCGTGAGGGCAGACTGTTGCAACGAGAGATTGAGAAACGCAATACAAGTTTAAAATCGAATTGTATATTCATGGTGAAATGAACCCGAATATTTTCGGCTGACACTCGTCAGCTGACGATTATCCCTGACGAGTGTCAGCCGAAAATATTCGGGCTCATTTCAATATGAATATACTATTCAATTGTATATTGAATTTCTGTTCCTCCAAGAAGCTCTTCATGTTGAAAATTATGTGCCACACTGCCTAATTTAAATACTCGAGGGTAAAATTATGTCAAAATGAAGTTTTATAATGTCAAAAAATGTCAAAATTTTCATCTTTAGTACATAATGTTCCCTTTTTAAGTCAACAAAATAACTGGCGTCGATATAATTGATTTCAGATCTATGTTCGAACGAGGAGACTCTCCGGTGTCTGTCGAAGACCCTCCCACTTTCGCAGGCTCTCCTCTGCTCGCTGATCGATTTGGTGACTTTGCTAATTACGTACCCCGGTCAACTCGGCGTGACCTAGGACGTTTTTCAGTTGTCCGTGACGAGACATACGCCAGACGTGCAGCTCGGAACGCAAGACGTCGCCGTTCGTAACGTTTGGGGGAACAGACACGTCCGTCGATACCTCTTGCAAATCGGCTTTATGCAGATACACGACCTCATCGTGTTCTACAAGACTTCTACGAACAGGTGGCGTACGCGACACGCTTCGATTTGAGTCGCAAGTTATTTCGAGTCGTTCAAGCTGACTCGAGTCATGAAATTTACGAATTTTTCAATTTTAAGTCACGCAAATTGTCAGGGTCGCTGCCCTCAAGTCATGAGTCATTTCTAGTAACAGTCAACTTTAACCCTAGTCAAATCGAGTCATTTCAAAAATTTTCAATTCCGGTTACGCATATATTCAAAGTCACTGCTATTCAAGTGGCTCTAAATTTTGACTCGAGTCGACCAGGGTTGTAACCAAGTCACAAGTTTCCGAGTCACAAATCAATCCCACTTTTATTGTTTTGACTCGAGTCCCCTCGAGTCATTTTATTTCGCCACCGAGTCAATTCCAAGTCAGTGGGTAGAGGGTCGAGTCCGAATTAATAGTGTTGTGACTCGAGTCCGAGTCAAACTCTTTGTGTTCACTGTTCTGTTTTGAGTTCAAATCCTGTTGTACCGACTTTTTTCAACTATGCTCGAGTCACCAAAAAATCGAGTCAATACAATCCTGTAGTCGAATCACGTAATTGTTTAAGGTCATAAGTAGGGCGATTTTTTTTTGACATGTCAAAAAAAGTCAAAATTAGGTCAAAATTGTAGCGTTAGGTCAAAATTTGTCAAAATTGTTTCCAAAATCAAACATTTTTTGACCTCTACATTTAGTTTGTATCGTAGATTTTGCGCTGTCTGTGAACTTATCATTTGATAATTTACAGCCTGTAGCCTACTTTATAGGCCTACCGTTGTAAACGGCCCATCGTCTGCTCATTGTGAATCATAAACGGTCAAATGCAACAAATAGTGACATGGTTTTATGGTCAACGTACTGCAATATCCTAACTGAAGCAAGACTGCTTGGGCATTGCATGGTTCTTACATCAAGAAGCGCAAGCTGAAAAATTGTGATATAGACAACATTGTCAGAATGAAGCAACACGGTGCATCACCAGCAAGCAGTGTGCACACAACTTCAGTGTTGTCAGCTAACAACTGCTGCTGTTGAACGTTCTTTCTCCATTCTTGACAAGCTACTTAGTAAGAACAGACACTTTCTACCCGAGATAGCGCAGTGGTATAATCCGGGGCTGCAACACCAATGGGTGTGGGTTCGATTCCGACCGAGGTCGACTTCATAATTCCGATAGCTAAGTGTTGGAGGTTTACCTAGGCTCCTCCTCGCCACCTCATCCGCGTAAGCGGTGTCTTACAAAAAAGCCTAGAAGTGGGCCGTGCTATATGTTGGCAGTTACAGAAAATAATGAAGAATATCGGCCTGGTGTAAATGACCATAGTAGTTGACAAACACCATGAATACCACAAAACAAACAAACAAAACAAACACTTTCTACCCGAGAATGTAGGAAAGTATCTTTCGTTGTACTACAACAAATTTTAATTATTCCACCATAATACGTAATGTAACTACTGCAATTCTTCATAGGGCCAGATTTCGTTAAAATACTAGTTTTTTCATGTAAAAATTTGTCAGTTTTTGAGCCAAAAACGTTCTTTCAGGCCAATCTACTTTGTAAGGACAGACAGTTCCAACCAGAAATGAAGATAAGTAGTACAATTTTAACATTGTGTGCGAAAACACCTAATTTGCATACGTGAGGTCAAAATTTGGTCAAATTTCAGTTTTTTTAGGTCAAAAAAAGTCAAAATTTAGATTTTTTAGGTCAAAATCTTCAGTTTTTTAGGTCAAAAAAAAATCGCCCTAGTCATAAGTTATTTCGAGTCTCCGTTGATGTTGACTCGAGTCATGCCATTTCAACATTTTTCAATTCTAACTCAGAACGCTGCTGATCGCGAGTCTGCAAGTCTTTGTGTCTCTCTGTCTGCACCGTGAGCAGGAAGTCCTGGAACGGCTCGACGTCGCTTCCTTGGGCCGACCTCCCAAAGAGTCGACCAATCGCGACAAAGTTTCACTTCAGACAATCGCTCCGTTAGTGCTGCCCAGGAAGGAGGTGAGCCAGTTTTGGAGAGGGGCGACCCACGTATCCGGTCTATAGCTATGACGCAAAGTGAAATTATTTGGCGTGAATTGTCGGTTTGTTCTAAAGTACGTTTTTTTCAAATTTTACTGCTTAGTTGATTAAATTTTTTGGTTGGTTAAAAACGCTCCACATCAAATTTGGTTCAATTCCAATGTCTGGAAGCAAAGCTATTGGACTTGGAAAGCGTTCAATTTAATAATGAAAAATTAGATTTTTTTTAAAAATATAAGTCACGGCTCCATGAAATTGTTAAGCTGTCTAAATAAACCAATGAATCCCAAAATGAGCGCCAGCGCCCCTTTCCCCTGGGGGCGTCAACGACCTCAAAGGGGGCCGCTAGCTACAAATTGGACGATTTTGGGGAGCTGAGAGTAAACATGGGTTGTATGGACTGCTGGAAACTGTTTGAGAGAATAGATAAGTTTATAGTTCTCTAAATTACCAAACAATAAATCAAACAACTAATAGACTAATTATTCAGTGACACTTATTTTGCAATTGTTTTCACTGATTGTGTCTGTATGGAAATTTGTACAAATGTGGTTTTGATATATCCAGGGTTGTATCCAAGCCACAAAGTCCCGAGTCACAAGTCAATTTCACTTTTATAGTTTAGACTCGAGTCAAAAAGAGTCATTTTCAACTCACCATCGAGTCAAGTCCGAGTCTAAGTCATCTAGTAGAGGTTTGAGTCAGAGTTTTGACTCGAGTCCAAGTCATTGTGTTCCCCGTTCTGTTTTCAGTTCAATGAGGTTCAACCCACTTTTCCAACCCGGCTAATGTGAAATAGAATGGCTCCCATTCATGATATAGTAATTTTCCTCAGTCTTAACAGTTTCTGGCTCTATCATTACTAGTATCAGGACTGATAGACGAATACCAATCATGTGGGGACTAAACTATTCATCGAAGTTACAATGAAACGTCTGTCTTGGCCGTCCTAGTTTGGAGTCGAGTCAATACAAAAATGGTCTCGAGTCGAGTCATTTTACGCATTTGAAAAAAAGTCGAGTCAGCAAAAAATCGCAACTCGAGCCTCGGATTCATAATATCCTCATTTTTCTCACTCGAAGCATGTTCATTCAAACAGATGAAGACATTTTCAGGATATATTTTTCAATTGTCGGTCCTGATAGACGAGACTTTGAAGCCATGTAGAATGTGATGAATGTGAGTCATATGATTTGATCGCAAGGTTGTAATGACTCGACTCAAGAACGTCTCGAATAACGATTTTCTGTTGACTCGACTTGGACTCAATGACTCTAACCAAGTCATATGACTCGAGACTCAGACCGACATTGCATTGTAATTTCGAAGAATAGTAAAGTAACCACACTGTTCGGAATTCGTCTGTTGGTACTGTTACTTGAAAATGCGACCAGAAACTGCTAATAGTGACAGAAATTAGTATATTATAAATGCGAACCATTCAGTATCACCAAACATAATATAAAAAGTGGTTTTACCAAGACTGTAACTGGAAACTGAGCAGTCAACACAATGACTTGGACTCGGGCTCGATAAATAATACCATGACTCGGACTCGACCCTCTGCTTGGTGACTTGACTCGAGTCAAAACTATAAAATTAGATTGACTTGTGACTCGTAAGCTTGTGACTTGGGTACAACCCAGCTTAGTCGAGTCATGCGAAATTACGGGAGTACTAATCGACTCAATACACAAATTTACTCAAGACAACGAAAATTTTCGAGTCTAATATAAAGGTTGAAAATAATAGGGCGCCATTGATGTTTTGAAATTTTGTTGCTCGGACGTGAATTTCTATGAAAAAAAAATTAATGGAAATATAAAAAAATATTAGTCATAAAAATCATTAACTACTTGAGTGTTCAGGTGATCCTTCTCTCGTCGTGGATGAGCGAACAGCACCTAAGCTCCGAAGAGGAACGCGGCATCAAGCAGCTGGCTCGTAGACTGAATTCCATCAAGCACGAGTATCGCCGTTCGGTGATCCATGCGAAGTGGTGGCACAAGAACCTCCTCCAGCCCCAGGTGCCTGGAATACGAAACCGTTATTGTAACCAAGTCACCAGGTTCTTAGTCACGAGCAAATCTCATTTTTTTCGTTTTCACTTGAGTCAAGTGGAGTCATTTGCAATTAATCAACGAGTCCACTCTGAGTTGGGGAGTCAAAGTCATTATGTACACTGTTCACTTTCCAGTTCAGATCGTGACCAACCAAATTTGCTTGGGTGTTATCGAATGCCACGCAATATTAATTCACTAGTTTCCTCACTCTTAGGAGTTTGTGGCCCTATTTTCCAGTGGCTCTACTGATAGACGAAATAACGAATAATGTGGTAACTTTAGTATTCCTCGATGTAACAATGTCTTTTATATGTCTTGCTCCTGTGATGCGCAATGACTCGCGTCCAAGTCGAGTCAATACACAAATGGACTCAGGTCGAGTCAAGTTTGTTTTTGTTTTTGGGATATTCATGGTGTTTGTCGACTGCTATGGTCATTTACACCAGGCCGATACTCGTCATATTTTCCGTAACTGCCGACTTATAGCACGGCCCACCTCTAGGCTTTTGTAAGACACTGTTGATGCGGATGAGGTGGCGAGGAGGAGCCTAGGTAAACCTCCAACACTTAGGTATCGGAAGTCGACCTCGGTCGGACTCGAACCCGCACCCATTGGTGTTGCAGCCGCGGATTATACCACTGCGCTATCTCGCCACACGAGTCAAGTCAATTTTCGTATTTTAGGAAAATAACCAGCATTGTGATGACTCGAGTCGCGATTTTCTGATGACTCGACTTGGACTCGTGTCTTTTCGCATGACTCGAACCGAGTCCTATGACTCGAGACTCAGACGGTCAAGTGAGACATTTCATTGTAATTTCGAAAAATAAGTAAAGTAACCGCACCATTGGGATTTCATCTATTGGTACTGGTACTTGAAAATGCGACCAGAAACCGCTAAAAGTGAGAAAATTAGTGTATTTTAACTGCGAATCATACGATATCACTAGGGCAAGTTTTTGTTGCAGGTAAATCCGTGGAAAGTTGCATATATTCATCGTTTATTTTCGAAAAAAGTTGCAGAAATTGCATTTTGACCACATTTTGCTTGACTGACTAAAACAAAAGGTCAATTTTCCGGCTCAGCTCCCGAAATACCCGTAAAAGCCTTACTTCGGTGCTGATTTATGGTGTTTCAGTCGAATTTGGCCGTGTATTTCACCAAAATCGAAAATACTTTCACGAAAATCGAGAAAGTTGCAAAATGTTGCAAAAAGTTGCATGAAAAATATGGACAAAAGTTTCAAAAATTTGCACTATAAGATTCCTTCAAACAGCTTAAAACTGAATTCTACATATCTTACGAGTATTTAGGAAGCTGCTGGAAGCTGTAAAAAAAGTTGGAAAAACTTGACTTAGACATCACCAAACAGAGTTGTGAAAAGTGGGTTCGACTGTTAACTGAGCAGTCAACGCAATGACTTTGACTCGAACTCAAGTCATGATACCATGACTCGTACTCGACCTTCTGCTCGCTGACTTGGACTTGACTCGGTGGTGAATTGAAAATGACTCGACTTGACTCGAATCAAACCGTTGAATAATTAGATCAGGAGTGGGCAAACTACGGCCCGCGGGCCGCATGCGGCCCGCAACACCATTCTGTGGGGCCCGCGAAATTCTAAAGAAACTTTTTAAAAATATCTATTAAATGCGGACTAAAAATCGAATTAATGCAGGCCGCAGGGACTTGATTAACTTTTTCTTAGTATATTTCACCATGATAATTCTAAGACAGTGGTGCTCAAACCGGGGGGCGCGGCCCTCTTGGGTGCGTGAAAGCACCTGAAGGGGGGCGCAAAGCTGAGCTCAACTGAAAAAAAATCCCGCGCCCCGCGCGATTTACTTCCAATTCATAGTTATTGCCCTGTATTTAGTCTGAATTACATATATAAAAATCTCTCATCCACAGTCGTAACCTTCCATGCCATCAAACTACCCGTTAGGTTTGCTAACATCCTGGTTTCGTTTTGTGATATGACTAGAAGGGGGACGCAAAATATTTCACCATCATAATAGG
>ATSW01065802.1:0-12076 GCA_000444245.1 Botryllus schlosseri | reverse complement strand
ATATGACTGGAGACTTTTGATATCAATCAAATCAAGTCTTATATTTCAATAGCCAGTCTCAGGTGCCTCCTATTTACTCACACTGGTTTAGATATCCGATATTCCCACCATTGTTGCATGACAATTCAACTTTGCTGGATGCACACAGCATGAGCAGTTCAACACCATCTCCCTCACTCATGGCCACTGTGCACTGTATAACTTTTATATCAATTTTAATCAGTGTTTCTTTACCACCCATTTTCAGCAAGTTTTATTCAATGAGTTGAACATCACTTGAGCTCGAGACTGAACAGTAAACAATATGACTTGGACTTGACTCGATGGTAAATTGAAAATGGCTCAACTTGACTCGAGGAAAAACTATAAAAGTACAATTGACTTATGACTCAGGACCTTGCGACTTGGTTACAATCCTGTCACGCTCTATATGTAGGCTGTATAAACCGAACGATGACTAAAAAGTAAAATTCCTTGACCTACCATCGTTCTCGAATCTCCTCCAGAGTAAACTGGCAAGAAAATTTGACGGCCAGATGAACGGAATGAAGGCTGTCCAGTTGTTCCACGGCATCGATCAGCAATATATCGTCGGTTGGCTTCCATCGGCCTTTGTAACAAACACAAGTGTATAAAGCAATGTTGTAGTAAGTTGTGGAGCTGGTAATAAAGTACGTCATGGGCCTCCGAGAGAACCTCCGTTTGATTGAAATTAACCACAACGACCAGTCAGTCACCGGTATATATTTTAAAATTCACTTTTTGACACTTGCACCGCATATTAGATCATCTTTCCAGGTATGAGCGGCAAATTTATCCATTAGAAAATAACCTCAATGAGAATTGGTTCATTCAGTTACTTCTCATTTGGTCAAACAAATCATGAAGTAAAGTACTACTTCCACTCAAAGTAGTTCTGGCGTGTCTTGTACCTAGTGTCGAATTCAACATGCCGATTAAAGTAAGTGTCTTGTGTCACAATTCACGATCATATTGTGAAACATTTCATTATCGAATTAAGTACTGGTAATACAATGTTGTTGCATCGCATTCATAATAATAGGCTATTAGTTTTTACATTTCTAATACCGGTACCAAATTTCAACAAGTGCGGAACTTAACATGCTGAATTCAGCTAGTAGCCTACCGAATTCACGGGTAACCTGTAGAGGTGGTCAAAGTAGTTAGTCTTGCTACTGCGGTAGAAGTAGAAGTATCACCATAAATTTCTACTCAGTTACCTGTAGAAGTACCGTAAACCGGGGTAACTTTGGACAATTTTCAACAATTCCGCTTTGTATTTTGGAAATGCTAGGGTGTAGGGGAGGAAAGTTTTGTGTTTTTCAGGGGTCATGGAGCAAAGATTAGAATTACCTAATCCAAAATCTTCATGGTCATCAATAAGTACCTTATTTTTGTGAATTATCCGTGTCTAAAGTTAACCCTGCATGTGGGGTAACTTTGGACAATGTAGTTTTTTGTATGTCTTCACACTCTATTGTTTATGAAACCTCGTAAATGAGGCTTATTTGGTAAGTGTTGATGAGGGCAGTGGCTAAAACTGAAACAAAATAGTATATGTCTGGCTTATTGCATGACTTTTTACCTAACCCCCCCCCAAAAAAAAAATAATGATAAATGGGTTAGTTTATGAAGGCTAATGCCCCCTTATTCATCCCTCATAATTTTCCCTCATGCCTTCACCAATTGGGACTTATAAATAACATATGGTGATAAGTGGTATCTTACTGGCAGTGTCAGCAACCGACAGCAAACATTAAGTATGTTACAGTGATTTATTGCCGATTTCAAATATATTACTGTTCTTTAAAAGATACACTTTCCCTTTCCTATGTCCTCTGATGCATATATTTGTCATAATTAGGATATCCCATATTCAGCAGGCGCATCTTTAGGAGTATGTGATAAGTTTTGAAAGTAGCTTACACCCAATTACAATCTCTCAGCTCATTGCCTACACATTTTTTCATATTTTGGCAAGCTCTTAATTTATTAACCTTTTCATTCCATTTTACAAAGCCATCAGGCCGGTCATAAGGAATATAGTTGACGATACACTTTCACACAGATGAAGCAGCCACTATCCAGAGCTCTAAATATCACATTTTCCACTGTCCAAAGTTACCCAGTTTTGATAAAATTGGACAGGGTCACTTTGGACATCACATTTTCTTGTATTGATTCAAGGGTGAGCCCACTGAGATTTTTGTCATGGATTAAGACTACTTGAAGGTATCTGCTGCCACGTTTTGAATCTATGAATCACATGCTGTCTATGTTTGGTTGTAAGAAGTTTAATGGCCATCAATTTTGATGAAACTGACCCCGTCACTAATTTATCAATGTTGGGTCAAGTTTATCTGGTACCTAGTGAAATGAATCCACCTTTAATTGAGACTACTTGTGGTACTGTTGCCTCATGAAAAAGAATTGGACATCCAGCGGCAACCCTTTTCCATGAATAACCATTTAAATCTTTTACAGCTTAGTGTCCAAAGTTACCCCGGTTTACGGTAGCAATATTCAAGAAATGTCAAAACTTCTTTAAGTGGAACCAGTTTAAAAACACAAAACACTTGCTTAAAGTACTGGAAGTATACAAAACTACTTGTGCAATCAGAAAATGTACCAGTACTCTATTAGTGACCACCACTGCACGGCTGGTAATAGTTCGAATCATCCTCAGTCAAAGACATAGAAGATAATAAAATCATAATTACCCATATCTTTGACCGCGGCGAATGCTTGTCTCATTTTCTTAACTTTCTTTTTGGTTTGAGTAGGCTGGCGCTTTCTTGGCAGTGATGAGTTGCCTGTGATTACGATCAGACGTTTGATTACAGTCACACACATCAAGACCAGAGTTAACAATCGCGTGTAAATAATATCGTGCACATGATGACCACTTTAATCAAGCAATAACCAGCAATACTGTATATTTTTATCAACGAGAGATCGAAATGCAATTTTGGCACACTTTTGACATTTGGAACTTTCGACATGAATGTGGCATGATGTAATAGGACCGCTATCCCCGGGTAACAAAGATAGTGATATATCGAGAAGAGGTCTCCAAAATGGACCCAATTAGTTGACTTTTCAGCAGTATTAGGCAATATGGTGGGGTTGGCTGATAACGGCCGACCACAGATCAGAAGCTTGTTTCGAATATTTTGAATTGGGCATTTCTAATCAAATAAGGTCTTCTGAATATTTAATCAGATGATTCTAAGTGTACCAACAGTGATAATCGGACTACAGGTAGGCTACTTTGTATTTTCTCATCAGGCAAAGCTAATGTGATTGACACCTCACAGCAACTATGCTAAACTAGTAGTGTGAGCTCATCATAGGGTCAAAATTGTAATAAAACTGGATGCAATTGAGCAGATTCAGTCCTGTTCAATTCAATTCCATTCTGGATTAGAAAGAAATACAAAATAAAGCTCAGTTCATATCAACTCATCATTCATTCTCATAGAGAGAGATAGAGAGATTTATTTCTTCGTCAACCGGAATAAGCAGAATGAGTATGCAAAAAAAACTCAAAACAAAAAACACATACACAATAATAATAGCGTGTAACTGGCTCTATAACGATATAGACGGGTGCCGGCGATATGATCCTTACGATCTCCATGTCAAGTCGGAGCCTTGGAGATTACAAACAAGTATATAGAATAGATACATACACTCATGCTTACTAGTTATGGTCGTTTGTACAAAAAAAATGAATATAGAAAAACAACAACGAAGTACACAGTGGATGCCTTGATGCAATAGCAGATGGGGAATACATCCGATTAGTATTTATTGAGATGGAAGTCAAGAAACTCCGCCTTAAACGACGGAAAACTCATATTTTTCAGTCGCAGGGGCAATTGGCGACCCGTACATCTCCTGTAGGCTGTCGCACTTTTAGAAAAACCAGAAATTAGACGAGAATCAAAATTAGGGTTGGAGTTCGAAATTAGATTAGAATTCGATTACCAACATTTCCCATATTAATTAGTATAATTAGACAACTAGAATTACCTAGTTGTCCAAGTCTGCCAGACCACATCCAATAGGTAGACATGGCACATGACCAAGGAAAAGATCTTATAATGGGGAAGATAATACAGTACGCACTTTATTACACGGAGACAAGAACCGTGTAATCCGTGCTAAAGACAATCTGATGCGAGAAGTATTAATTTCCACAAAACAATGCCGCCAAATGCATTTCTCTCCAAGGAAGCAACAGTACCTGGTACATCCTGAGACATGACATGGGCGTCTGACGGATGTTGGAGTCCAGTAGGCGATGGCACAACCTAAAATACACACACATTTTAATTGTTGCCGCACAGATGGATAACATATCTAACTCAAAATTTATAAGTAAGGTGTCATATGAAAGCTGTTACCAATTAGAATCCATCAGAATTGGTTATGAATTGAATATAAGACAGGAACACGGTTAAAAATATTCTTTGACACTTTATGCAGAACAGGTCGTGCACTATTTAGAGCGCATCTTTTCAATGAAATTTTAGACAAGTGGCAGTCAAATATCACATGCAATACCAATTCAGCAACGTTCTACTCTTTCCAAGCTTCCATTTGACACCTTCCTCGAAAAAATCGGTTCAAATAGAATTACGCTAGGCAGAGTTGCATATTTGTTACGCATGGCTGATTTTGAAAACATGATGACTTTGAATTGACATTTGACCCCTAACCCCCATCAGTGAAGTTAAAAATTTAGGTCTACCACAATAAGCATATACCAAAATAGCTTACTACAGAAATTCAAGTCTGCCCGGCAGCAATTTGATCACTATAATGTTAAATACAATTAGACACAGGTTCCAAGCGGTATAGCGTCACGGCCAAGTGAGCACAAAATGACATTTTTCAAATTGCAATAACTCTGTAACGAATTGTCCGATTTTCTTGAAACAAAGTTTGTTATGCAACAAATTTAATGCCTGATCGATGTGAAAATTTTCAAGTTGATCTGAAATGGTGTGGAGACGGGCGTTTGCATGTTGAGAGGGAATTACTCACCTGTAAGTAAACACCTTTAATTTTTGATTGATATGTGGTATCTGGTATGGGCTACAGTTGATATGTTTCTTTATTCGTGGTGATAAAATATATCTCACTGGCCGTTCTAACGTTTTCTTTCCCCCCTGTCGCCCCCTTTGGTATTTTCGGCCCTTTTTTTCCCCAAATCACCGACCACGTGAGAAGTAAATTTGAGTGATGCGCGAGACATCCAATTCTAATTTAATTTTCGAAATTATCCATCTATGCCATGATTTTAATTCTAATCTAATTCCTGATTTTTCCGAAAATGCTACAGAAGAACTGTATTGTGCGAAACAGGCTAAGCTTAATGGTGTACAGACAATTGTCATTCTCACGCTTACAAGAATGAACACTAACTTGATATGAACTAAACTGGGTTTTTGTTGTATTTCATTCATTTTCGAAATCTAATTTGATTTTCAAGGTTTTTAGAATGCAATTATTCTCGTCCTAATCTAGTTTGGAAAAAACTGACTACGTTAGCTATCATTCATTCTGTAATTCTATTGAATTTGGAAACAAATGTGCAGCTATATAGAATTCCAATTTATTTTGACCAAGCTCAAAATTATCTTATTACTTGTTGCCCAAATCTGGCTATTCAACCTTTGGATTCAGGTGAACCAGGGTTTGATAAACGACAAATACTCACTCCTCAACATCACATAAACAAAATTGAAACATGTCACGTCTCTCACTATACTATATACTGCACTGGTATAGTGACGTGGACAGATTTAGTTTGCTCACAGTAGGGCAGTAGGCCAAACTTATGCCTCGGATGAAGAAAGCAGAGAAGTCTTGGCCTTATCTGCCGGATGACTGATGTTGTAGCACTACTTCGGCCTGCCCTGGCAAATAAGGTTAAGGAGGCGAGGTCCACCACAATATTTACAAAATACCTAAATTACGGTAAATGCTCTCAATCTAACTGAACATAACATTACCTCATCCGTGTCGGGGGAGCCAAGACTCTCTTGGTTATCTTCATGTTTCCGAATGCCTTTCATGGCCAGGCTACTTTCCACAATTTCATCATCAAATTTTCTTCTTTTGATAGAACGGGACGAATGCCGCCGGGAGTCAACTTGCATCGGAGATAAAGTCGTATCAGACGCCTTCATACTATTTTCAGCGATGGCCTTTTCTTTAAAAGACATCTTTCGATGTTTAAGTCATACAAAGTGAAGTTATTTCGATAATTTACTTCAACTACAGAGCTCACACATAGAAAAATGAGCCGCAATCCCGCAACAACAAACCTGTTATTTTTGGACCACAGAGAATAGAGATGAGCGGATCATGATTTTTCAAGATCCGGATCCTATCCGGTTTCTATAAATGTACTTCTTATCCAATCGGAATCCTGTTTCGTTGTAAATGTTAATGTCAGGGTTGAACAAGATCCTGTACAAGGCTGAGCATCAAATTTTTCTAATTACACCTCGTCAATCCGATTTTATAAAATTGTGGAGCCAGCTGAGTCCAACTCACACAAAAGAAAACCGAGAGTCACAATCACAGTGTACATTGATATGAGACACAAGAGAAAGAGAGAGAGTCTTTATGCGATAATAATGAACAGATAGGAGGAATGACCAGTTGCGGTGTCTTGAACTGACATCCACCTTGACCTAGTGCCAGTGGCGGCTCGTCCTATAGGGCAACTGGGGCATTGCCCCACCTAAAATTCTGTTTAATAACATTTATTTAGCATTTACAGACGCACAGCAATCAATATATATATACCAAGATCACAGAGAAACCCGCATTCTTCTTGTATCTTCGCTTGTGAAGGCCCATACATAGCGAGTCTCGGCGAAAATCGAATTCTTTTCTGAGTTTTCGCTTTGTGAATGCCTATAGCCGGGGCTTGCCCCGGGAGCGCTCATAACAAGCATTCACTGTCTATTCTCTCAAAGCCGCGCACAATAAAGAAACGGTGATTTACTCTCTCCTATTCATAAAATTACCGAGAAAGTGGGGCAATCTTGCTTTGTTGCCCCTAAGGTACGATGTAACAATCGGATCTATAGCTGAACTAGATTACCGTCATATGTGTTGAGTCGACCTTTGTGGTATAGGTCGATTTCGACAGTGTTTCGTACCATGATAATTATTGAAACTTGGTATGTTATGTGGTGAAGTTGGTCTTTAACACTCTCCAAGTTACAGGCTTGCAACGTAAAGATTAGGGTAGTGATTTCGTTTCCGAAGTTCAGTGTGTGCTGATCTATCATGTACAGCAAACAGATTTTACTCCAAGGCCGGTATTGGTCTCCATTGGTTTTGACGATGTTTCATACCGAGATCGGTCATGACATTTGGCACGATAAGTCTCAGTTAGTATCGACCGCTGTATCAAGTTTTAAGTTTGGCACTGAACTATATGGGTAGTAATTTCGTTTCCTAAGTCGAGTGAGAGCTGACTCGTCATTTATCGCTATTGATCTCTATTGATTTTAACGATGCTCCATACCTAGATCTGTCGTGTGCTTTTGCACGATCAGCCCATTTCTCGATCTATTCTACTCAAAGTCCGGTGTTCCTCTGTTTATAGATAACTAACCTAGGCATGAATACGCAACACCCGTCATCACGCTTGCTTGCCCAGAGTTAATTACTGCTCAGCCATCTGAACGCAACATAATTGCTAATCCCATAGCTGACGACCCTCGCGCTTAAATTCAATAAAGTCGATCTTATTTGAAAGCTACTGTTGCACTTATTCCGAAAATATACATTAAAATCTAATCAGTGCAATGGAACCCCCTTGAAATACACCTCAAAGTCTGAAAATCGGCGCTGTCAACGTCATTCACAAATATTTTTCTAATAGTTTGCCTCCTGTGTTTGATGACTTTTTCATGCCTGCTAAAAATGTCCACTCCCACTACACGAGATCATCTTCTAAAGGAAATATCTACTTACCCCCACCCAATAGCAACCTAACTAAGAGATTTATCGACTACTCGGAACCTATCATCTGGAATGCATTACCACCACATATCCGCGAATTGTCTTATAACAGATTCAAAAAAGACCTACTTGATCACCTCCTGTCGTTACATTACTGACACTGTTGCCCTACCTCGCCCAGACATTGCTTCATTGATCATTTGCTACCATGGTTTAATTTTTCTTCTATTTCCCTTTTTTAACTAAACATTTTTACAGCCAGACTGTTCAGAGTCAAGTGTAGGGTACCTGTTTGATGCTGGTGTGATCAGACTAGATGACCTTCACGGTCTTATCGATCATTCCCATCTAATACCGAATACTGTGCATGCGTATTTTCTGTACCACCATCACTGCCGTTTGTTAGCCTATGTAGGCTATTTTGGTTGGATGAAAATAAAGACTCTCTCTCTCTCTCCCTGTCCGATTAAAAATTCAAGACATATCGAGGGAATACTACGAAGGTATGTAAATCCTCTGACGCGATCGTGTCGGTGTGATGTTGTGACAGTCGGGTCTGCGAAGTGGGAAGTTGCTTCTGCGTTCTGCCGCGTTGGATGAATTCGAACTGCAATTTGTATATTATGTCTTGCTAGTCATAAGTCTCAGAAGTATTAGAAATATTCGGTCATACCTAGGGTTACCATACGTCCTCTTTTTGGACATTTTTGAAAGTGTCCTCGAAGGACGCCCTTTTGTCCTCTTTTTTGACAAATTTGGTCATATTTATAGCAAAATTCAACTGAGATGCCGTAAATCAGCACCGAAGTGACGCCCCGGCGGGTATTTCGGGAGCTGAGTGGAAAGTTGACCTTTTTTTCAGTCAGTCGACCACAAAGTGGGAAAAATTTACCATTATTTGTGAATTTTCTCCTCCGGTTTGGGAAGTCTGAAAATTCTGAAAAATTGTCCTCTTTTCCGATTTCCAAAATATGGTAACCCTAGCCACACCTGCTTCTTCTGGTGCGATCTTTTTGTAGAACAGTTCAATTTAATTTCTATGCAAGAAGCCTACCAATTTTGTCGGCTCTTGAACACCAGAATCGACCACTCTGGTCTATAAACGCATCTGCTCGTTTTTCGGAAAAAATCAGTGCTGCTGTTTCTGGAATCGAAAGCAGTACATCAGCTATATGTCACATAATGTCCTACATGTTATGATACAAGACTGACTTTGACTCATATATGCATAATTTTCTCAACTTACGTGAACTGAAGACGATCATGATCGTCTTCAGCAACGCATATAGGCAGATAGCCAGGTCGGTCTAATCATGTCCCGGCGTTTCCACGATGAGGCAAAGATTTGCGTTATAAACAGCCGGATTATCACAGCTAGCATTCGACTCCGTCGCCGCAATCTGCACCTCGTGTGGGCGTATGGACCTACATCTCCGAACACCACTGCCTTCCCAGCTGATACGCTCGCCTACTACGACCAACTAGAAGGTATTTTCTCCACCTACCCGCAGCGCGACATAACCATGCTGCTTGGGGACATGAATGCCACGTTGGCCGAGCGCTCACAGCGAGTTTGCTTTCCAATTGGTAACGAAAATTGCAACTCTAAGCATTTTACCAATCTACTCGACCGCTGCGACCTCGTTCCTCTCAACGCCAACCTCTCTATAAAGCCGAAACACAAGACAACATTTGACGGTATGCGCCAACGCAACACACGGCTGGATTATATCTGCTGCAAAGCTCCCGCAAGGCGCCACTTCACGAACTGCCGAACGGTGCGCATGCTAACGATGAGGAGTGACCATCGCCTGGTGTTGGCCACGCTTCGCGAACGCCTCCCGTTCGTCCCGAAGCGTACACCGAAAGAGCCGCGCCCTACCAAATTGGCTTGATCTCAAGGACGCAAATAAGACGAAAAAGACTTTACCATGCACACACTCGACGACCTCGAGATCCAAAATACTATACCGACTGCCTTTGCGCCACTTGTGGCAGCAGTCAAGAATGCAGCCCGTGAAACGATCGGTGAGGCACATAGCAAGCCACGGCCAAAATTAGCCTGGGAATCCGACCCAGCGGTGCTCAGGGCACGCGAGAACCTCAAGACTCTCAGACGTGCCGCGTACACCTCTGGAACACTGGACGCGCATAGCGATGCTAACGAGCAGACTTGGACAACTAGATAATTCTAGTTGCCTAATTTCACTAAATTAGAGCGAAATGCCAGTAATCTAATTCTAATCTAATTTGAGAAATGTTTGTATGCTCTAATTCTACTTCTAATCTGATTTGTGAAATGTATTTATGCTCTAGTTCTAATTCTAGTTTAATTTGTGAAATGTTCCTATGCTCTAATTTTAATTCTAATCTAATTTACGGTTTTCCTGAAAATGCCTCTTTTTCCTCGGCATTTTGTAGCGAGAATATCCCTATCACGCAGGACAGTGCAGACACCGTACGGCGTACAGTCATAGTAGTTATTGTGACGAATAACAGCCATGTTGGCATTATAGCTTGTAGTCTGCGAACAACATGCTAGTTTCGATCACAAACAGAACGACAGCAAAGAAAAAGAGATAGTTAACACAGGCTTATTCACTTTCATGCCCTCAACTACCCCAGAAAAAGAGGATGATTGCTTCATCATGTGTAAATACTTTATTTCGCATTCTTCCGAAATCACAAATCAGATCGCCGCAAAATGTGACCTCGCGAGCCGCGTGTCGGTGACCCCTGTTATCGTGCAAAACGAGCCAAGCTTGAAGTACAGACGCTAAACATTCTCTTGGTTATGCGAATGCACTGTGATTTGAAATGAACTTGATTCTTGCTGTGTTTATTAACCAATCAATAATTTCATTCAATTTCCAAGTTTTTGCGAATTCAGTAATTCTAATTCTAATCTAATTCGGAAAAAAATGTGTAGCTCTAATTCTAATTCTAATCTAATTTGGAAAAAGCTGTGGAGCTCTAATTCTAATTCTAATCTAATTTCAAAAAAGCTGTGAAGCTCTAATTCTAATTCTAATCTAATTTGTAAAAAACTGTGTAGCTCTAATTCTAATTCTAATCTAATTTGGAAACGCTGAAAATTTTATAGTTGTCCAAGTCTGCTGACGAGGCCACTCTGCTAAAGTTTACAACGCTGCTTGCAAGGAACGAGTCGAAGCTATTGCTCTTTCCGTGGAAAACTAGTTGGAAGCAGACCGGTCAAGAGCAGCCTGGAAAGCCATCGGTGAACTAGTTGGCTTCAAGAGGACCCGCGTGAAGGCCTGTACGCAAGACCTCGCATCACACTTCGAGACCCTCTTATCTACACCTGCACCGGACATCGATGTGCTCGTTGCACCGCCTTCATTAGCAGCAATTCCTCTCGCGATCGATACAAACCTGATCACGCTAGCTGAGCTCGGGATAGCCATGCGTGATGTACCACAATTCAAGGCGACCGGTACGGACGGCCTTCCAACGGCTGCGTAGGCTACACCTCGGGCGTAGCACCTTTGCTCCTCGACGTCATGAACGGTGTCCTCGAAGGCGGCCCGGTGCCGCCCGAGTGGCTCGAGAGCGAAATATTGCCTATATAGAATACATTTGAATAGTATATTCATATTGAAATGAACTCGAATATTTTCGGCTGACACTCGTCAGGGGTAATCGTCAGCAACTAGTAGAGAAATGGAAAGAACATTGTATATCAACAATCGTATCGCAAAATATGACGTCACCAGCATGAAATTTCGTGAATGAGAGAGCGTTCAATGTACTATTTTTAGGTGGTACACGAACTTTTTTGTTGACAGAGCTTTGGTTGGTGTATTTTGATAAAAGTCAACTCCAAGGCACACAAATGGAATTGTGAACGGCCTTGCCCAACGATTCGAAATCGGTCGTCTCGATAATTATTCGCACAAATCGGATTATCTAGCAGATGTTTGCCGATGGCAGAATTAATGGCCTTTGATCGATCAGCATCAATCTTAAGCGGATGAGTTACGGGTGAGCTTTTCACTGAGCGTGAAGCACGTGTTCTGATGAATCTGGGGACATGTTGGTT
>ATSW01065732.1:0-13694 GCA_000444245.1 Botryllus schlosseri | reverse complement strand
CCGAACAGAACAAGTCGTTTCATGACAGTCTTTCTCAGGTTGGAAAACTTGGATCCATTCTTTGGCGCATAAAATTTGTCTATATACTTTTAGATTAGGATTCCACTTTGACGGTAGACACTCTCTGCGGGCCGATCAAAATGCCGTCGTGGGCCGAATCCGGCCCGCGGTCCGTATGCTCCCGGTCCTGCTCTAGATGCTGGATGTGATATGTTCATAAAATTTATGTTTCTTCATTTTGGTGCCATAAATGTTGCGATCACACCAGAAGTATCGTCGGAAGCGTTATGCGATAATATTGCATTAGCCTCCATCTATCTTTGCGGAAATGATTTTCCGCACTCCTCGCTCATATCAAAACGAAGACGCGGGTTTTCAAGACATGACCACGTACTTCAAGAAATACAGCAGCAAAATGAGCTTTGAAATGATAAAAGTCTACCAATTTCTACATAAATAGTATGATGTTATTTTCAAAAAAATCATTATTATGCTGTTTATCGCAAGCCTACAGTTCATATTGGCACAATACGGATGAAGATTGCACCATAATAGAGCTAAAATTGAACTAAAAGTGGAGGGGGTTCGCGAGGGTTCGTGACGGTCAAAAGGGGTCCGCGAAGCCAAAAAGGTTGAGAACCAGTGAGGTAAATGTTCAACGGAATGAAAATTCATTCGATTCACAAATAAAAATGGAGTTCATTTGACTGACAAATGATATAAGTTCAGCAAAGCAATCCGAAAGGACAAAATGTAATATCTCCCGATAAAGTAGTATAACTAGGCAAGCATCTAATTCAGTAGTCCGAAAGGGTACTACGATCCGTACAACGTCTACTATTAAGGGCCATAATTCAAGTATTAGCATCCTCTTTGCCACATCCATCTATGTGCTACTATTCAGGCAATTTCATTGCATAAATGTATACATTCACAGGCAATCTTCGTGTCATATACAACACGTTTTGTACCGAAAGATTTGATGCCACAGATGCCTGGCACGAATATTGGATTCGTTCAGGAATTGAATAACAGGCGAAGGAAAATCATTAAGGAATTTTGCGCTGGGTCGGAGGTTCCAGTTCTGAACGAAACCATAACCAGATGGTCGAACATGGAAGTAAATTCTCGTCCCAGAATCTTTTACTCGGATTCAATGAAGGTTCGTGACTAAAGTATTTCCTTGCGTTCTATGTTGTTTAGGGTATTCATTGCGTTTATCTTGTGCAATGGTCATTCATACCAGGCCGGTATTATTCGTTGAATTTCAGTATATGCCGACATGCAGCACGGTCTACCTCTAAACTTTTTTAAGGCACTGCTTACGCGGATATTAAAATATTCTAACACGTAGTGATGCAATCGTCAAACTTTTTCTATATATTCTACAAGTGTTTTGCACAATCTCGTCAGTCAGATTATGATATAATGTTAATTTACACCTGAATTTAGATCACAATTTCTTGTAATGATACATTCTTCATGTATCCATATCTGTGTAATTCGGGTCAGAGATACTGTCATGATTTTCTTCTACGTCAACGAGGTTTCAGTTTTTATATATAATTCTAAGCACCACCATTTGCACTTACGCTATCAGTCACATACATTTCTAATGCCCATAGGCCCTACGCGCTAAAAGTTGTACATAATATTTGATGTTGCGAAGGTACTTAATTTGTAGGTAGCAGGACGAAAAGAGCGACTGATTAATAAAAGCTCTTATCTTAGAAAAAGGGTTCTTAAAGAATAGGTCGCGAACCAAACATGGGTCGCGACGGGTAAAAATTTGGTTCGCGAGCGCCCAAAGCGATTAATTATTTTCATGCAACAACAAAATTTATTCGCGAATCGCGTGATATCATGTGCTTGGCTTGTATTTATATAAAGCAGTGGCGGGCAACAGACGGTCCACGGCGGGATTTTGAGCGGCCAACAGAGAGTTTCTACCCTGAAGGTGAAATTATAATCTGAAAGTATTATATTATATGCGTCACAGCATCAATACAAGTTTGCCAACCTGAGAAATATATGGTCATGAAACTACTTCTTCTGATCGGGTCTACTACTCTACATACATTTGCCAGCAAGCATATTTGACCATGAACATTTCATATGAGTTTATACATCCGACATGCAGCCAGACTTCAATGAACTTGTTGACAACTTTGACGGACCACAGATGTCTGATTGACTTCAACAGCAACTCAAGTAGCCTATACATTAGGTTAATAAATTCAAGAAATTCTCTTATCGTGGGGCCTACGATATCTATCGTAGGCCCCATTTATAGGTTGATAAATACGAGAATAATGTATCAATTATGTAATCCGTCCCGTCAAGTAGGCCTACTTCATTTTCCCATGTCAGGCCCACTGAATGGAAAAGTTGCCCGCCTTTATATAAAGTCACTGTATTGGGTAGGCTATACTATAGCCGATAAGTGATACACATAGAAAAGTCATTACTACAATGTCTTGATCATGAAAATGTGCTGATCCTTGCTTCTTGCTTATATTACACAAATTGGTTTGCTGTCACGATAAGAATTGTTTGACATTGGTTTCTCAGGAAGGTCCAACTTATGGGTAATACTTAGGCAGGGCGGTAGGAAGGAAAGGGCGCTGCCGTAAGTGGCGTACCCGACATTTATTTCGTACGAATAATTTTCAGAAACGAATCGACTTTATTCGCAATTGTAAAATAGCATATCATTCCTTGCAGCTCTGACCTAGTAGGCCGTTCGGCTGCTTAAATTCACGGGTGTGCAAATGTATTTCGAGGCAACCCTTTCCGCACGCGCCGGGACACATGAAGCATAAAGTTTAGGCATACATGCGGCTTTACCAAAAGGCGGTGGTAAAAATGCAGGATAAATGCGATATAAGCTTGGCCTGACATGACCGTTGCTGCCTGGTCAAAACCTTCAATACTGATATGTCCGGTCTGCGACGTGGTCGGCACTGAATAGACTCGTCCTTGCAATCTGAGCCCCGCAGTACAAATGTTACCGGCAGACGAAAATGATGCACCCCAATTTGACATCGTGCATCGCACGTGTTTCATGGACCTGCATTGCGTAAAACAGGTTGTATGCCATGCGCCTTTTCTACTTCATACATGCCCGTAAATACGTAGCATGCTGACATTAAAAATTCATTTATCTTGATACGTGAGTCTTGGGTTGCGAATTGAAAAAACTCAGATTTGGGTCGCGGTCTAAAACATTTAAGAGCCCCTGTTTTAGAATGTATAGAAACGTTTTCTACGCCGGTATAACTGACGTGGTTCCCGACAAGTATACGGAAGAACGTCCATGTGCATAAAGTCATCTACAGGCCCTAAGTCAGCGTTTCGGGAATAATAAAAAATACAATATCAGCATGGTGTAAAATTACCATTGATGTTGAAACTGCACGAATACCAAAACAACAACCGCCGTGCATATGTATATGATCATGATCATACATTCCAATTGACAGTTAATAGTCTGCGATACGCCACGGTGCGGGACGAATCGATGGAGAAACTTGATGTTGATTATGGACGGGCACTTACCGGGCTATGAAGCAGGGCCCGATGATAACTTTGTGATGTCCAAGAAAAACAAGTATGTCTTTAGAATATTATGATATAGCAATTCTATTCAGGCGATAGTGATTCCAGATAACTCGCGTTGGATTGCGACTGTTCGAGAATGATTCAGATCAGATAATCTATACCTCGACTTCATTAATGTTAGCACACTTAGCTCAAACATATGAATATTTTAGATCAAGGCCGACCAACCTTTTCCGCAAAAGCGCCACATGAGATTTACGTACCATTGGGCGGGCCACTTGATGTTTATCACCATTTTTTTAGTCGGCTGACTAGAGCGAACCGTATTAGGTAAACAGTGAAAACAATACTTATATTGCCCGAATCAATAGCAATTGTGTCATGAAAAGTCAGTGTGTACAGCCCTCGCCAAGCGCGAAAATTTTCAAGAGGTAACTTGTATTCGGTCAATAATTGGGGGTCGACTCTGTGTACCGCAGGGCACATTTGGCAAGGACTGGAATAATCGGTGGTTCGGGCATAAATTATATTTTGGAGAATATGCGTCTTACATTTTGGGTAAAGGTTTTATCGCCGATGATCTTTTCGTCATTACAGCCTGCAGTATGTTGGACGCCACGTTCTGTCATAATTGCGAATGTTGTCAGGCTCATTTCTGTAACTTGGGCGTATTTTTAGCAAGAAATCAGGTGACAATAAATCACGTTTAGAGCTAAGAAATACATCAAATCAAATTAATCGGCCACGGAATATTCTACTTTTTGGTCATGAACAAAGATATACGAAAATATGAAAGGCCATTGGTTACGTCAATGCGTCGGAACGTATATTTTAGTCATCAACATCCAACATTCTGCGGTCAGGCTAATCAAATTTTTGGTTGGCCTTGCCAGTTCACAGTAAATTACATGGCCAATTTATTGCTTTGTTTTATAACTAATTTCGAGAATTACGCTGCGGGTCACTAAAAACGTTCTCGTGGGCCACGGGTTGGCCGCCCCTGTTTAGATGATTTTGCTATTTATTATCTACTGCGGAATAGCAAACGATCAAAATGAGCAATTGAGCAAAATATTTCACCAATTACTAAGTCAATCAAAGCCACATGCATGCCGCGCCTCTTGTTTCGAAAGTTGACTCAACCCCCGATTTGATTTTATTAGAATTAATTCAACTTTGTAATTACAGAGAGCAATGATAAAGAATGGTCAATATAGAATTGAATTTAAAACTTATTGATCGTCAAATATTGCGATACAATGGGGGGAGGCCTAGTTTGGAGACCGCGACTGACAACTTAATAAGCCTACGCATGTATCGCAAATATATGGTTGTCTCTGGACAAGGGGTCGCCAAGCCTTTGGCTCGCTGGCAAATTTTCAAATTTCGTATAGCTCTCAGGCCGCAAAAATGATATCGTGACAAAATAGGCCACACATTTAGCAACCACGTTTTTAAATCTTTGCGTCAGTACAACGATGTGTTCTCTAAAATGGGCAACGGGAATTTTTCCAACAAAAAAAGTATTATTTTATTATTGATTTAAAAAATTCAACATAAAGATCATGATAATCAATTACATTTTATTTTGAACTATGAGTAACGCACGATACGTGACAACACTTTGCAACAACTTATGCATCTATATATGGACTAGCGAGACACGGTAGTTACTAGCTGACACACTATCTCCTGGTAAATCCTGATCTTGTGATGAGGCCATCCAAACCGTTTCGGTCTTGGCAGTGTCTGGGCCATTGTCTGGGCTATATGCCCATTCATATCAGCTGATTCTCCCTCGATGGAGTGTTGCCATCATCGAACTCGTTTCAGCAAGTGAGAAATAGTGATGTTGAACATAGAAAAATAGCTTATTTTGAAACGATAACAACAATTGTTACAAGCTGAAATACCTACATTAGTACCAAAATTAGCGTTTTTCCGAAATCGGAAATCTGATCGCGGGTCGCGTTTTGGTGACCCCTCTAGACCGATACGAAATAATCGCATCGTTGTGAGGCGTAGAAAATGCATTGTTTCACAATAATATAGGCTATTAACACCAAGTCAGACACAAGATATCTCCCTTAAAAACGGGCATCGCAGGACAGGCGGTGTCGGGCAATGAACCTAAATCTGATATGATAGATTCATATCAATTCATCTGACATATGCGACTGGAATTGGTGCAGAATGAGTGTCGTCGGTACAACCGAAGCTATTGAGTAAGGTATAAAAGGGAAAGAAACTAGTAGTGTAAATCACAAGTGGAAGAATTAAACTGGTAGCCGGTAATTAGGTTTTTATCTAGTTAAAATATCAAATAAGGAAAAATCGCTGATATTAATCGAAAAACAAAACTCATACGCAATTAATTGTTGGTTGCAGACAATTTGGCGGGATTAGTAGCCGAATTGTGATTGCCGTTTTGTCTTGTGGGGCTGGGATTGTCAGGACAGGAACGTTCGGTGCCAGCCATTTAGGCGCCTATGGAAAATTATTCATATTGGCATATCTATCTATATCGAAGTTTTCGGTCACCATATGGGCAGTCCTTTTCTGGCCTGGTTTTCTCCCCTCCCATCGTTCTGGTAGACTTCTTGAAGTCGCATGTTACACGGCCTAAAACCGTACATGTCTTGTTGTGCCATGGCGTGGTAATGGCCGACGCCGAAATGCCCATTTGTATAACCATGTGTCTTGTTTCATGTTTAGTGGGTGGGTGAGTCCCCAATAACCCGGATATCTGATAACATGGAATCGTACGTGGCGCGAATTGTTTTCTTCAAGTTGCATAGTTTACCCAAAAAATATACAATTTATGCTAATTTAGGAAAAACCTTTGGGCCCCCTTCGAGCTCTGGCCCCCCAAGTGTGGGGTTCAAGGTTACAACAGTTACGTTTCTGCGTGTTAGACATCATTAGCTGCAGACATTTAGGCCGAATAGTAGTAGAATTGTGGCTATGTTGTGATGGGTAATGGCACGTCTTTTACAATGGTGTAAGCGGGGACGTTTGGATTTGAAATTGAAACCTAGTCTTTCTGAAATGTGATTCCTAAGTGCAATATTCCTCGGGTAATTTGTAATCAAGCAATTGGTATCGCTATTGTGTTTCAACCGAACAATACGATGACTCTTAAAAACAGGGTCACAAACACGCGGTTGGCGAGACCATATTTTGCGGCCCGCAAGCTGATTTGAAATTTCGTAAGAGCTCTTAGTAAAGCATTTTGAAGTATTGATATTGATTTCCGTTCAAACATATTGTCGCTGTTGTTTGAAGCAAGCTATTTTCCTGTGCCCAATATCACCATTCCTCACTAGCTGATACGGCTTCGATGGTGTTAATATCATTCCATGATGGACGAATATGCTGATGTGAATGGACATATTGCGTTGACGGACAATGGCCTACCACTGTCAAGACCGAGACGTTCAGAAAACAACTTCGGACTCCCCAAGAGATCAAGCTTTACGGGGAGATGGTTTTCCAGCAATTACCCTGTCCAGCAAACCCCGATATCGAATCTTTAGTCCAGGGGCAACCAATGTGCGCCAGTAACAGGAAAAATTATGTGGTCTTCAACTCATATTTCGATTAGGATGTAATAGCGGCCGTCAATATCCTCATTGAATTACGAGTTGCTTCCCCAATTAATTAGAGGTTTAATGAAAGTTGATCTTTGATTTTAGTATAGTAGTGTTCTTTGTAATTTGAGCCCCACAGTAGAGATGCAAACAGCAGAAGAAAATGATGACCCCCATAACGAAATACCAACATGTAGTTGTGTTCTCCTCCCACGAAGGTAAATCTGTTTCTTGTAGGCCTACGTTTTGGCCCCTACTTTAGCTGCTGAAGACTGTTTGCGGGCATCTTACGCAGCTCTTGGTTCAAAATAGAATGATAGTGATGATTACGATTTTGTTGTTGCTTGTTGCATTTGTATTTCTTTAATTATGCCCGTCTCATATGATAGACATCACAGCGTTGTACCGACGTATAATTACCAAAACGTGTTTGTGAAACTACGGTGCCTGTTTTTATCTCCATATTTAAGTCGTGCGAATTTTACGAAGTACCCCGCGACCCGTTTCGAGTTGGCGACCCCTGCTTTAAAAGTTGAAGCCTTGCATTTCTGAACTAAACTAAAAGAAAAGATTTGCAATGGATATTCATTATATCGTTTTCCTGTTGTGTGGAAATCAATTTTCAATGATTTTGTTCTGATAACACTCTGTTGGTGCACAGTTACTTTTGCTCACCAGCAATCTATGGTAATGTATCAGATATTTAGATATATGAGTGTCGTGGTACAGGTTTGTTTTGTATCTATGTCTCACAGAAAATTTGTGTTTACACGGCTTAGTAACCGTCAAGAACCACCGTTATAATTATTAAGGTAATTTTTTGCAAAATAACAACAGTAGCATGCCCATTGTTGGGTATTCAATTATATTTCTAAAAGTCCTTGAATCGATTATCTGTGGTGGTATCAGGGATTATATGCAACGTCTACATCCTATGGTGCAGGATACCTATGGAAAACCATTTATAACACAACGTGGATCGGCAGTATGCTCCGTCATTCACCATCATACACTGCTGTAAAATGCTAAATCATGTGTTCAGTTTCGTTTGGAGTAAGTTTAATCCAAAAACGGAATCACAAACGAATGACTTCGGAGACAAACTTCGCAATTACTACAAGATAATGATAACAAGGGAGCCGTTACAGAGACTGGTTTCGGCGTATCGCGAAAAACTGGAAACGAACGCAAATGGATTTTATTCGAGGATATCGAAGAAGATTCACAGCGCCGTAAGTAAGTGTCTATAGCATAGGGTTACCATATTTTTGTGATACAAATTCGGGACGCTCTTTAGCGCCACTAGTGGATTTTAAATGAGGTATGAGTACATTGTCGATCAATATGACGTCAGACCAGCAAAGCTTTGTCTATCGACTAGAGGTGGTCACGATCCGGTTCATAGGAGTATGTGGTCGTGTGTTGTAAGTTGTAACCATGGCCGAAGCCCCATTTTTTCAGCCCCCTCCCGCACAAATAAACACTGATTGGCCAACCGTATCGTAATCGATGCAACTTTTGGGGGCTTACTATATGCATCCGGTCGTAAATGATTTGAATGAAGTACAGAAGAGTGCGGAGAACTAATCATCCTCGGTAATCGACAATCGATACCGATAATGATAATAATTATTAATCGTTCAATTATATTTATATCTGAATATTTATATCTGAAAAAGACTCACAATGTACAATGCGCTAAGACACCATGCGTTGTAATGAACAGAGAGGCCCCCGACGTCACAGTTCTTTTCGATGTTGATATTTTTTGAAGCAGCGGCCCATTCGGTTCTTTTTATTCCGTGTGAGTGCTTTCTTTCGTCGGATCATTTTCTGGGATTTTTACGGCGTGGACAGAGAAGCCCAGATAAGCCTCCGGCGGGAATCGATCGGGGCCGCCCGATTAGTGGGCCCTTATAGTCACCACGACGATATGGGGAAGCGAGTGGCGCAGTTGGTTAAACACTGCAGTCACGACACCAATGGTTGCTGGTTCGAGTCTCGGCTCTGCCATGTTTCTATGTGTCGGAGGTTTATCTGGGCTCCTCATCGCCGACCTCACTGCTTGAGCGGTGTCGTACAAAAAGCCCAGACGGATAAAGTGAAGTCGAGCTTTCAATAATCGACAGCAACAGATACTGAAGTGGACGCACGGAAGCGAGGGTGAAAGATGGTGAATGCATGCGAGACTGGAAGTCGTCCGCGAAGCGTACAGAAGTGACAAAGATCAACGAACTTTACAACATTCATGTTCTGGGCACAAATGACCAAATAGGCGATAAGTGCCAAAATACTGTTCAATAAACAACAACCACGACGCTATCTCCCCCGCTTATTGTGAAATTATGTCAATAATATTGGTTCTTCCAGACTTACTCACAGCCTATTTTGGAAGCTAATTTCGTTCAACGTCTTCGAAAACCCCAGAATAAAGGCAAACTATCGTTGAATAAAGCAATCAAAAGCCTCAACTGACTCTATGAATATACCGTTACCTTGTAATTGCGATTACCTATTTCTGTAAATAAATGCCATTTTTTATTGTAGTTTTTGCGATGGTGGTAGTCCCCATATTAAATCGAATATATGTTATACTAAATCGCGCGCGGCGCGAAGAAAAATTTACTAAATCTGCCCCAAAACAATCTTGTTTATGTTGATTTTCGAAAATATTATGAGCTTACTTCAAGCCTTCAAAATTCCGGACATCTAGGCATATTTTAGAAATTCCTCCCGGACGCACTACAAACAGTGAAATTCCGGACATGTCCGGGAAATTCCGGACGTATGGCAACCCTACTATAGCATACCGTAACGTAACATGCCAATCTATAGAACATATTACGAATTGTATTTACGATACAGGCTTAGCCGTATAGCACTGTCGTACAATGACCAATGCTCATAATGGCAATATCCCTCTATTTCAAGCCAATCTAATATACACCTACGAGCAGGGAACAGAACCCCATGCCATAGATCGATATAAATGCTGAGTGCGACTGGTCCGACTCCGACCCTGTTTTTCAATTCTCTGGACCAACTCCCATCCGACTACAAAGCCGGATTCTTGAGACAAGCAATATCCGATGTCAAAATTCGGATAATAATCAGTATCGAGTACTTATTTTTATTCAACTAAATACACAGTTAATTATGCGATGCGGGTAAAGGTTATATCGCAAAGAAAAAAAATCACGGCATTAAGAATTCACAGGCTATTATTAAAAATTGAAACAAAACAACGTAACAGTAAGTTTCGAGTCCACAGTTTGGTATTGAATATTGATTGAAACAGATCAAACGATGAATCAAAAACTCAAAGACCAAGCCCAACCCTTATCTGAAGTAATTATACCAACTTGGACTTAGCAAGCGGCTTATTTCTATGAACTGGTCAATACAACTATTGATTCCTTTCTTTGTAACGGCATTACCACACGCACTAAAAAGTCACTCACTGTCAGTATTAGATGTGGCTATTGATGGAAAAGTCAATGTCGATTGGTGTTAGAGGCGAAATAATCTTTTGACTGAGTGAAATTAACAGATTTTCAGTTCTTCGTCTTTTTTAATTTACAGTCATCTTTATATCGGCAACCTTGCCAATTTTTCATCTACAACAATTCTGTAGCCTGACCTCTTCATGGGATGTGCCACTGAGCTTCTGTTGTTATATTGCGTCAAAACACTGCTGGCACAAAACAAAACCAGATTAGTTTCCCTCGCAGGTGCGATTGAGAAAGGTTCAATTGTTCCATATTCCATTTTCATTGCCCTTGATATCCTCGACTTTCGGTATCTCTTCTGCACAAAGAGCTTCAAATGCTTTCTTCGATAACACAAGCCATTTCACTACACAGCGAACAAGAATATTGGCGGGAAATGTCTAGTTAGAAAATGACTGTTGTGATGACTTTCCATAAATTTGGTACGACACGGTCGTTATCTATATTGTATAATCGGCTGTGTCGCTGTATAGCACAAATTGGACACGACTTTTATTTTACGATGATGATAGTTCTACCCGTTACAATCGCAGTATCGTCCACCAGTAGCCCGCCGTTTCATTCAACAACCTGGAAACTGATAGCCCGAAACGCGTTTTTGCACTATGATGCATCAGATAACAGCGAGCACACCTTGATCAAGCGTGACCTTATCCGACTTTATTCGTACCGATTTGCAGTTTTTATTAGTGGAGTAGCATACTCCGGATCAGATAACTTGGCGATCTCCGCCTTTTATAGAGACACTTAGAAATGGTCCATCAAACGTATTAAATATTCCCTCGCAATTATCCGACCGTTCCTCACATGTCTATACCGAGACATGTTTTCTCCTCGTGTTTAGACCCAGATTCTCCGTCCGGATTAGCAACATTTGAAGAATTCATCGACTACATACTATCAACGAAACGTCGGATAGAGTTGGATCCCCATTGGAAACCGTTTTCGGAGTTGTGTGATCCCTGCAACATAAATTACGATTATATCGCAAGGACAGAAACTTTGCATGATGACTCACAGGTTATTACTGGAAATATGGGCATCTCAAGAGACAGGATACATAATAGTAAGATGAAATTGCATCATCAACGTTTCGAGTCCACTATCCATGCTAGTCAGATTTCAATCGGATATTGACTGTGGTATCAAAAAATAAATTGAGTTATATTTATGTTATTGCAATGGATGATGTGATGAAATTACGACTAAAACTTATTCTTGCATTACAATTCTTATTGCGTATGCGTATGTGAATTATACACAAACATTACAAAAAAACTACAATTAAAAATACAATAGCTCAGGTCTAAACATGGGGAATACCAAGAACATCCAATAGGCTGTATTGACGCATGTATTTATATCATTGAAAGAAAGCTTGCTAAACAATAGCATAACAATATTAAAGCAATATAACATACCCCATTCATAAATGTATATCTTACAGGTACTGAATACGGAAAGTTACAGGATGGAAAAAGCGAGCTTTATCGGAAGTATTATCTCGAGTTAGACATCAAGAAACGAGATGCTATCTTCAAATATTATAAGGATCAATACGATATGTTCGGCTACGATTATCCAGATTTTATATCCACCGGTGAATTCTCAAAACTAGGATAAGCAATAGGCAATGCCTATTTGTTTATGTTCATGAATTTTCTGCAGTAAAGGCGCTTCTCTGTGTGTGCACGCATGGGACTTTTTCCCAGTTGTACTTAACGAATATTTGGATATATTATCAGTTTCTATACTGTTCTCAGTAAGCCGCCGAATGTATTGCTCTGCACTATGTGTAATGATTGAACCGAGATTGAGAATAATGCTGCTGTATGAGAACGTTGCTCAAGCTGTCAAATGAGATTTGAATATAGGAATTGTCAGCTGTGCTGGCAATATATATCAACGAGAGAGATTCACGAACTGGGATATAGGTATACGAACTGCTAATAATTGCTAGAGCGTCTGGTAGAAAAAAGTTAGGAGTTGTTATTGTAAATAATAGTGAGGTTGAAGTGGGCACCCGTCGCAGTTTCCTGCCCTGTGCTATTAGCCAGTTAATATAACAATTTTAAAACCCATATATGCTTGTCACATCTAATGATAAACTCAGTGACCGATGTTAATATTTGAGGACGGGTCATTACGTTGGTCGATGTAAGCGGAACTTTGAGCTTCATACATGCGTCTGCATGGAATGTCCAATAGAAATCACATTTTCAGCAATGTAACAATATATGACCGTCTGTTCTGGGTACACCATTAGGGTGAAGTAGATGAACTAATGTATATCAGGTTCCAACGATGACGAAGGTTCAGTAGATGGTTCAACAAAGACCGTATGCTTTGTTCGAAAAGTCATAATTTAAGTTACTGACGAGATGGTCGTAGGAGATACATGTCTGCCTTTTACGTTATGAATTGATCTTCAGCCTACATCTCGTCCGAGAGATTGATATTGCATTCTTGAAACAACCCCTCAAAAGCAGCAAATCTCGGATTAATTGTTTCAATTTCGAAGTTTTATTATACTTTTTTCATAGCAGTATTGAAAAGAACCTTTTGGACTTATATCCGTGAAAGTAACTAATCAAAACGCGCTCGATACTATTCGTAACATGAGCCATACCATTTCAGTTCAGTTCGGTTTATTAGGAATTTTATCAGTTCAATACACCACAATATATTAAGGTACAACAAAAAGATAGGAAGGTGTCGAAACGACTTGAAATGGTCTTTGGAATCAGACACCCACCTTGGCCTAGGCGATGTAATGAAGACGCATGAACAGTTGAACACTGAATGAAAAGTAAAAAAGATAGTAGCCTATAGAAAAAGTGAGCGACAAAAATTGGGTGGCATGTCACGGAAGGCAAGATCAGGTTGTGGCCCGGTAATCTTGAGAGCGGAATAGTATTTATTTAGTAGATATTGCTTGTATGTTTACTTGAATATGGACGTGCTCGTCGACTTTCGGATGGCCGGCCGGATACTGTTCCACATGTCAGATCTGGCATATTTGATAGAACAACTG
>ATSW01065728.1:0-12112 GCA_000444245.1 Botryllus schlosseri | reverse complement strand
TCGCTCAGAGCTAAAATCACCGTTTTTCACTCCGAAATACCCGCCGGAGCTTCACTTCTGTGCTAATTTGCGGCATATCACTCGCAATTTCCTCTGAATCTGACCTAAATTTTCAAAAATGAGGACAAAATCTCAAAAAAGAGGACAAAAGGGCGTCCTCCGAGTACACTTTCAAAAAAGTCAAAAAGAGGACAAATCTTCTTAAAAGAGGACGTATGGTAAGCCTAGTTTTAACCAAACACTCACCTTGGGCTACAGCATGTAAATGAGAGGCTTTATTTAAGAAAGGATAACAGGAAAGGTAACGACGAAAATGGATGAGGCATGTGCCTCGTGAGAGCAGCCATGCAGTCATTCACTGATTGATTGTACGTTTCACTGACCCTCCTCTTGAAATTTACCGCATATATACTCAAGCAGTGCTTTTCAACCTATTTGAGCTCCATTCGCACTTTTCTTTTGTAAAATAAATTTCGTTCACAGAAACTAACCGAAAATTGTTATACAAAAAGAAGACGAAGATACTTAACAACATTTTGTTCAGATGTGCAACAAATTGGCTATTATGTAGCTTAACTCTTTCGACGCCGAGCTAAATTTGACGATTGTCTTCAAAACGCCGCGATTTTCACCAAATAACCCCAATTTCAACCGATCGTAACTTCGTCGCTACCTTAGCTACCGAGACGTACCTACGTCCGTATTGTAGCCGCGAACGATATCTATCTAATGATGCGTAACGTGCCTTGATTGATCCTGTCGTGTGCCCTGTGGATATACGCAGTTCACGCAGTTCACGCAGTTCACGCAGCTCACGCAATTCACGCAGTTCACACGCATTTATTATCTGTCTGAAACGAGTTTTAGCTTACTCTTTGAAAGTAACTCGCAACGAAGGTTGCCAATTATATTGATGAACAGCAAATAAATTATATAGTAGCCAATTATTCCAATACATCAATAATGATATCAACTAATCTGAGAACAGCTGCGCAAACTCCATATTATCTGTCCGAAAATTCGCATCTTTGTGACGTACGTCCAAAGTAGACCATGAATTGACTATGACGACATTGAGGTGTTATTTCTTTAATTATTGGACAAGCGTTCAACGTGATGTATTTGGGAATTGAGATACGAAATCCCGTCCTTCACATTCGCTTCCTTTTCGCTCCTTCATCAAGGATCACATATGAACTTTCGCCGCTTGGGATCTGCGTTCCAAATGTTGGAAGTAACCACTACCGGTAGCAGTATAGATTTTGCTTCCAAGGCCGCCTGTTCGATGCTAGTCCAGGTCGTCAGCTCACGCGAGCAAAGTGTCTCCTTCAGCCGCTTCAAACCATTTGGCAAAATGCAAATACAACGAATTTAAAAATCGGCGACAAATAAACACAAATCACGATAACTAGCGTGAACACAACGCCGCAGACACACGGGTTCGAGTCCGTCCGAGGTCGACTTCAGAGTTCGATTCCTAAGTGCTGGAGGTTTACCTGCGCGATACCTGATTACTGGGGCAATTTTTTTTTGACATGTCAAAAAAAGTCAAAATTAGGTCAAAATTGTAGCGTTAGGTCAAAATTTGTCAAAATTGTTTACAAAGTCAAACATTTTTTGACCTCTGCATTTCGTTTGTATCGTAGATTTTGCGCTGTCGGTGACCTTATCATTTGATATTTTACAGCTTGTAGCCTACTTTATAGGCCTACCGTTGTAAACGGACCATCGTCTGCTCATTGTGAATCATGAATGGTCAAATGAAACAAATAGTGACATGGTTTTATGGTCAACGTACCGCAATATCCTAGCTGAAGCAAGACTGCTTGGACATTGCATGGTTCTTATATCAAGAAACGCAAGCTGAAAAATTGTGATATAGGCAACATTGTCAGAATGAAGCAACACGGTTTGTCACCAGCAGTGTGCACACAACTTGAGTGTTGTCAGCCAACAAATGCTGCTGTTGAACGTTCTTTCTCCGTTCTTGGCAAGCTACGTAGTAAGGACAGACACTTTCTACCCGAGAATGTAGAAAAGGATCTTTCGTTGTACTACAACAAATTTTAATTATTTCCACCGGAATACGTAATGTAACTTCTGGAATTCTTCATAGGGCCAGATTTCGTTGAAATACTAGTTTTTCATGTAAAAATCTGTCAGTTTTTGAGCCAAAAACGTTTTTTCAGGCCAATCTACTTTGTAAGGACAGACAGTTCCAACCAGAAATGAAGATAAGTAGTACAATTTTAACATTATATGCGAAAACACCTAATTTGCATACGCGAGGTCAAAATTTGGTCAAATTTCAGCTTTTTTAGGTCAAAAAAGGTCAAAATTTAGATTTTTAAGGTCAAAATCTTCCGTTCTTTAGGTCAAAAAAAAATTGCCCTACTGATTACTAAACAAACTTGAACACATCCCCAAAACACTCCAGACTTGATACCTGAGCACCAGAACAACGTGGGAGAGTGATACCTGCGTGATCTGTGCGACCTGCGTGATCTGCGTGAACTGCGTGATCTGCGTGAACTGCGTGAGCTGCGTGAACTGCGTATATCCACAGGGCCCTGTCGTGTTGCTAGGACAGGCTTCGGTACGAACTGAAGTTTGGCTGATTTCAGGCGCGCTGCTGCCAAGGTATGGATTTTGTTGGTGTTTCTATGGTACTTATAGATTAGCTGTGACGTTGTAAATTTCACAGAATATTCTTATTATATTATATATTGATAATATATTATCCTTAAATCGTTAATTCCTTTTCAATGCGGAGGTTCAGAACCGTCGTGAAATACTGCTGCCGACGTGATCTTCGGCCGTCGATGCTTCAAGGTTATCATTGTGACGTCAAATCCGCAATAATGGCTCGAAAATTTGACTTCTGCTAGTACCGGTACTAAAGTTTGTTTTTCAGGCGCAGTAACATACCGACGGAGCCCATTTTTGTACGATTACAAGCAACGATCTGCACAAAAACATCTCCGTTGAGTCCTCGTCATCTCCCGATGAAATTTTACGTTTGAAAAACTTGAATAAATACGTATATATTGGTGTGAAGTCTGTGTTCTCGCGGTACATGTACTGACTTGGTGGCTTCAGTAGATCCGTATATTAACTTAACGCGCGATGTGTCGCTAAAGATTGGTGATAATGATGTAAAATGTCTTTAGGTATTGGCATCTGTTGAAAATCATTACCGTCGTGGGAATATATATCAAATAAAGTTACTATTTCGTACAGGTAATCCAGCAAAATTGTTTCTCAGTAGCAAGTCTTGAATTTTGAATTCATTACCGCACAATGCCCCGACTGCCATGGACGCAAAACGGCATATCAGATTTTCGAGACAAAAATACGCTCTCTCGATTTAGCGAACATATGGGGATACGCGGCGTTTTGAAGACAATCTCTAGCGAACATATGGGGATACGCGGCGTCGAAAGAGTTAAGCTGCTATCAAGTGTCTCAATAAAAAGGCAACTATTTTCGCTCGTTTTGAATTCAACTATTTCACCATATGCGTAAGGTTATGGACCAATCGGAAATTGTGAATCTTAACTACTAGCTCCAGCTCCTGCTTTAATAGGACGCGATCCTCGCAAGAAGCCATTTCGTTGAGATTCTAAATAAAGGGATTCATTTTACAGACTTGTGTATATCGGCAAGTCATGTAAAAAAGGCAATAGGCCTACCGATGATTCTCCGGCAACTTATTTTTCAAGCAAATTCACACGATCATTGCAATCCATTTCTGTGACAACAAGGTTTTATATGCCAGGAAAATTTAATCCACCTGTATGAAATGTCATCTCTTACCTTCAGTTGATATTGATCTATTGAGAATCCGTCGAGTACCTTCCAATTTGCGGGGGAGGGGGGATTCGGCCGGGACATCAAATAACGTTGGAATTGCGTTCGGCTTCAATTTCACGCGACCGTCAATGCGCTTCCTTTCAAATTGACCGGCTTCGAAGTGTTTCTAGAGTTTACTTGCGTTCATCAAACGCTACTCAATGAAAATCCCAATATAGCGACAAACTTCACAAAGTCGATAAATCTGTGTTGGCGTCCATTGATCTCGCCCGCAGTTTATTTTCCATCTTTGCCTCCTCTCTTCATCAGTTGGAAATCGATGGATGCGTAATTCGGTGCAGCACAGAAAGACATTTTGGTAGGGATGGTGTGAACGTGAGGTTCACGTTCGCGTTCTGTGTGTGAACCTCGAAAATTTTGAGGTTCGCGTTCACAACAGAACCTTGGTAGGTTCTGAACTGCGAACCTTCTTCATATATATTACAATTTTCACTTGACTTAGCCTACTTAACTTATCTGGTTCAAATTTATTGCATTTCAACTGCGGACCACTCTATGCATGGCACTACCAGCATAAACAATCAACACCTTGACAATTTCAAAAATTTTACTTGCTTTCTAACAAAAGTTTGCTCGAAATATCCAGCTTGCCGTTTGTGAATATTTAGTGACTCTCTGCTGTGAGCTTGACCGGCAATCACACAACATCAATAGCGAAATACACTACATGTAGATAGCGAATGATGCTTATTCAATTTATATCGTTTTCTGATGTAAAAATCTAGCAAGCTTACGTGGTCAATCTTGTCTTCATATGTTTACTGTATCATAAAAACGAAATCCGTGCGATTGGGGTGTTGGCTAGTATAGTTGTATAACTTGTTAGTGGGGTAGCGGTAGCAAGTATAGAAACCAGTTTTACACTCTGCTCAATATCCGTGTAGCTATACTCAGACGCCGAATACATTTTCCGGTCTGGCCTGGACTGTTAAGCGGTAAGCTTTTATTCCCTGGCAGGTCCTCATCGAAATTGTCGGCAAAGCGACGGAGATAAGGATTTATGGGATTAGTATATCATTTGATTGCCTCAGTTAGTACATTTAGCGACGATTAAAACGTCAATATGTACTTCAGCACTGTGCCATTATGTGGCCCGAGTCGTCGCTATGTATCGTGTACATTAATATAGGCTATCTGCTATCACTTCATTCAAATATTGGGCTAGAATTAGCAATATGACTCACGTGGCTCACGTTCACGTTTACACAGAACCTTTCAAAAAGGTTCGCGTTAACACGAACCTACAACTTTCAAAGGTTCACACCATCCCTACATTTTGTTATGGTATTACTGGTGGACCTGAAATACAAATGACCAGCAGACAACGAATAGGCTATACACAAATGTGTCAAATCTCCAAGCATTCATAGCACTGTAAACTGTCAATAACGCCGACACTATACTGATGCAGTCCAACAGGTTCAGGTTGTTTGTTCAGGTTTTTTAGGTCCAAAATGGTTGCGGTGACGTAACAATGACCTCGCACTTCCTGTCCTTCTACATTATTTGGGATTAACCGTGATTATTTGATGGCACTTGCCATGGCATGGTGGAAACATCCGCAGACTTTCCAAAATACACCCCATTAGACGATAAAAATTAATTTATACACAAAACGAAAACATTATTTATTTCCAATCATTGTTACTCAAGCTGTTGTAAGTATAGAGTCAGTTGTGAATATCCGCGAAATTTCGCGTATGTTTGAAGCGGATTCGCCTTTCACGATCTTTTTCGGAACTTCATCTCCGAGAAGCGCAGGAGGTTGGGGGCGCCGGAGGTGTGATGCCACCAGACTCCCTTGCCGCCTGTTGTTTTGAAGTTTCCGTTCAGATTGCTGTAGCCGCAGTGGCAATACCACCTTCCTTCGAGGTCAGAAGCACAATTCCTTGACGACCAACCGTCGTGATCCGCGTCTTTCGACGAGAATTGTCGATTGTTGTGATCTGAGAGACCATCTCCGGTCGCATTCCCGGAGTATCCGGATACGTGCAGTGTGTAGTTGCCGGGTCCGGGTCCGATTCGGAACGAGCTGGAAAAGAATCGTCGCCATCACCAACGAGTTTTATGTCATTGTGACGTCATACTGCTTTTTAAGATATAGGTCTTTTTGCTACGCTTTGCCCAAAGACCCGTACATCGATATATCAACTATTGCGTCACAATCGAAGTTCCGTGACGTCGTGGTGCAAGAAATTTAAGTATTGTTACGACCAGATTGCGAATTAATACAGTCGTTTTGAAAATACACAAAGTATTGCGAAATAAGATGCGAATTTATCGATATTTTATCGATTATTTTATGTTTTTATGCGCCGTCATCATCATTGGCTTTAACTTGAGAACCAAAACAGATAATTTGTGATGAACCGTAGCTTCAAACTTGCCTATATTTTACCGTCCAATGAATTCCTTTGTCTTTTGTGATCATGTTGATTTCTAATTCCATATTTCCTTCCTTTGTCCCTTCATACAAGTTCTCGAGCCCTGGAGACAAACGCTTCGAATTTATGGAAGGCGTTGGTTTCGAATCGTTGCCAGAATAAGCTTTATTACAGAGGTCACAACCGAGATAAGATCGACGAAATCCTAGGAATAACATTGGAGACCTTCCTACCGAGCCACAAATCCCCTTCACAATCCCCGAATCCATTTTTGTAATCATCCCAACCGCGGTAGAAATCCACGTTTCCGTTTATTCTGCGCTGGAAAACCTGCAACGAAATTCAGCTAATAATTATAGTAATCAAAGTTTCAGAAATGTCATCAATGATATTCAATGATATTAATATTATGGTTCAAACCTTATTTTGAAGTTCTGTACATAATAAAGCAAGTTAGCTTATGACGTTGCAAAGGAAAATTTGAATGCTACCTACAGTCCATTCCTTGCCCGAAATGCATTTCTTCCTGTCATCTTTCATTTTGAGAAGTTCCTTCTGCATCTCCGACATCCTTCCCGGACCCTTCATGAAACGCACACAGATTATAACCTTCAGCGGTGACGTCAAACTACTCGTATACCAAGTACCAACCCCACAGTCCCCCTTCGAGATCCATTTACCGTTGACGTATCTTCTCACGCAGAATTTCGCTAAAAAGAGAAACTAGTATCCTATTCGATTTAGAAAACAAATTCCTCGTACCTGACGAACGAAGGTAGATCGCGAATCCGAATATGAAATGAATCCAAATCTTTAGCGACATTTTCATAAGGAAATCTGCTATTTAGTATCAGCCGCCGCAGCGTTATTGTGTATCCTATTCAAGTAAATAAGATAGTACGTGGTGGTGGATGAATGTAAAGGTTCACAAGTTATGCGACCGACTTCAGTTGAGTCATAAAAGCAAATGCCTTTCTTAGTTCTGTGTTCTAAGCTTTAGTCCGGATATCAAGTAAAGGTAGTACTCATTGAGTAAGTATTACTATCGACCGTTTATGTTTATCACATAAACTAAAAATATTACCATGCCTAATAATTGCATTGTTTTATGCACAACCAAACAATACGTGACAATGACGCAAACCAATGACAAACAACCAGGGTGCACCACGATCTTCGACTTTTGTTGAGAATTGTCGATTGTTATGACACAACAAATTACTCGGTCGTTGATATGCCCGGTGGCTGGCGCAGTTACGTTCTTACCTCGAGCGTAATTTGGCGATTCAAAAAAATTATAATATTTATTGGCATCTGAGAAAGAACAAAAGTGTCTTTTCTAGATATATCATATTTATAGGGCGATTTTGACATGTCACAAACAGTCAAAATTTTGTCAAAATTATTGTAGCGTTAGGTCAAGAAATTGTCAAAATTGTGTACAAAGTCAAAATATTTTTGCAACCTGCATTTCGTTTGTAACGTAGATGTTTGCACTGTCGGTGAACTTATCATTTGACATTTTGCAGCTTGTCGCCTATTCTATAGGCCTATCGTCAGGCCGTGTTATTTTTGGCATTTCAGGAGCCAGATGCCAAAACTGACAAAAATAAAAATTTGAAAATGCCAAAAATAAGCAATAACACGGCCTGCCAAATAGTGTATTTCGTTCATGGTGTTGTGTTAACAGGACCGCGTTACAAGCAAGAAGAGCGTTTGTGAAAGGCAGGTTTCTTAATCTGGGTCCAGTCCATCCATTAGGGGTGAAAGCATGGTGTCCTAAATGGTGTGGGCACAGCGAGATTGAACGGCTGACTGCATTTGGTTTACGTCATACTTTCCATTTGTCCAAAGGCAATTTTACGACCATTTTTGACCGGCTTGTCGAGCGCTAAATTTGATAAAACGGGTATCAATGAGAAGCTGCCGCAGTACTGATTATTAAAATATATATTATATTCTGCTCATGGAACTAGAACTCCCAAAATCAACCACGATTTTTGCATTGTGTTCGAGTTGAGCATTGTGACGCAACAAACTGTCTGGCTATTTCTGAGTTGCATAGTCTCGTTTTGCCAGACAGTCTTGTTGCGTCAATGTTCTTAAACAAGCTAACCTTCCTAGGACTCTTCCATGCGAGTTGGTAATAAAGCCACCTGAAGTGAAAAAATGTTCTCCGAAAATATATCGGTAGACTGAAGGAGAAATGATAGTCGGGCTACTAAATAGAATGTGTTGAGAGACAACACGGGAAACTCCTAGAAAAGGATCAGGAAGAAAATTATTTCCGCGATGAGATCGATGGCACTGGCGAAGTGATCTCTTTTCATGATGCATGGAAGCCGGTTCGGCCCGCCAAAGCTTTGGAAGCTCTGAAAACCTTTTGTGGATGACTGGCAACATTCTTTCCCTCAGCGGCTACTGTTGAAGCCGATATTTCCCAGATTCGCTGGGCGAGAAATGAATTTAGGAGAAACTTAGCTGACCTGAGTTTGGAAGCACTGCTACAGTGCAAACGATTTAAGTCTATTCAACAGCTGTGATAATCAGCTGTTGACCGTGTTTGTTTGGCTTTTCTTAATTTTTTTTTTTGCTTATTGGCACCGATTCCAATGGATACTGCACATTTTGTGGTTTCGTTTGATATAATTAACCAATGAAATCGTTAGGTTTTTTCTTCTCTTATTGTTTGTCGGCACTGATTATACGTGGATGGTGCACATTTTGTGGTGTCTTTTGACAAACTAGCCCAAATAAAGCGTTTTTGTGACTAATTCGAGGCTATATATATCGGCTTTCAATTAAATAAAAGGGCAAAAGAAAACAGGAAACAAATGAACATCAAGATAATCAGTTTTGGGCCCTTATTAAGTGCCTCCAGCGTGGCTGAAACTATCGAGGCTTAAACTATCTATTTAGAGGACGATGCCTAAACTGCCAAAAATAAAAATAAAAAATGCGAAAAATAAGTTATTTTTGGCAGTTTTGGCATATGCCAAAAATAACACGGCCTGCCTATCGTTGTATACGGCTCATTGTCTTGCTCATTGTGAATCATAGACGGTCAGATGAAACAAATAGGTTGAAATGGTGTTATGCTCAACGTACCGCAACAAGTGTAGCTCGAAAATAACTTTTTTCCTGATCCCGGCGATTCACTGATTAAATTGTAAGGTTGCTTAAAAAACGCTGCCCACTGAATTTGGCTCAATTCCAACCAGTATACGCCGGCGCAGAGCCAATTGAAATTTTTGAATTAACCATGAAAAATAAAATAAAAAATTAAACCCATGAAATTGTTGAGCTGTCTACAAAAACGATGCAAAACAAATTTCCAACCCGATTCCAACCCGTAGAAGCGAAGTTATTACAGCTGAAAGTTTTGGATTTGCAAAAATAGTATAGACGGATCTTAGAATTATGAATTAAAAACTCAAATAACTTCGATTCGATTCTACTGATTGGAATTGCGTAAATTTTGTTTTGGATCATTTTTGTAGACAGCTAAACAATTTCATGGGTTTAATTTTCCACCCAAGAATGTAGGAAAGCATCTTTTGTTGTACCACAACAAATCTTAATTATTTCCACCACAATACGTGATGCTGACTGGAATTCTTCATAGGTCCAGATTTCGTTAAAATAAAGTTTTTATGTAAAATGCAATGTTTTTAAGTAAAAAAAAGTTTTATTGAGGCCAATGTACTTCATAAGGACAGACAGTTCCATCTAGAAATGAAGATAATACATTATATTCATATAATTTATTCCCGAAGCTTTTCGGCTGGCACTCATCAGGGGATACCGTCAGCGATAATGCGTGAATTCAAAAAACTATGTTTAACAACAATAAGCATCGCTAATTATGACGTCACAGAGGGTAAAATACAAAATTCGAAAAACGAACGCAATTGAACAGCATCAGTAATAAAGAGGAGATAAAGACTCGGTGACGTTTGAGAACTACTTTATCAGCAGTAGCCTTTTTAAAGGCTTGTATCGCCAAAAAGGCGTTGCCTCCATTTATGAAAGCTATGATAGAAAAGTCTCGTACTATAAATAACTAACCTACGGATAGATACGCAACACCCGTCGTCACGCTTGCTTGCTTGCCCGGAGGGAATTACTGCTCAGCAATCTGAACGCAACTTAATTGCTAATCCCATAGCTGACGATCCGCGTGCTTAAATTCAATAATGTTGATCTTATTTGCAAGCTACTGTCGCACTGATTCCGAAAATATACATTAAAATCTAATCAGGGCAACGGAACTCCCTTGAAATAGCTACACCTCAAAGACTTTAAGGTGTATTTCAAGGGGGTTCCATTGCCCTGAATGGAAATAGCTACACCACAAAGACTTTTAAGGAGTATTTCAAGGGGGTTCCATTGCCCTGATTAGATTTTAATGTATATTTTTGGAATCAGTGCGACAGTAGCTTCCAAATAAGATCAACTTTAATGAATTTAAGCACGCGGGTCGTCAGCTATGGGATTAGCAATTATGTTGCGTTCAGATGCTGAGCAGTAATTTTCTCCGGGCAAGCGAGCGTGACGACGGGTGTTGCGTATCTATCCGAAGGTTAGTTATCTATACTCGTATACTCAATCCTAACATGGAACGCGCGTTTTTGTTTGACGGTCTCGGAACATGACAACAACGCAACGCCTACAACGACGTCTTATATAATTGAAAAATGATGACATAATATCGAAAGAAACATACGACTCCATCAGACCTGTTGGTTCCCAATCCCAGCGACCGCTACTGAAGAGGCATAAATACGATGTGCCACTCAGACCGATAGCCTACTCACCATGACTAGGTCAACGCAACACAAGTTAGCGAAATGGTTAATCGATATACTGGAACCTGTTCACGAACTATACGGTTGGCACTGCGTACGCGATTCTTTTACCTTCCATGACGAGATGCGTCGCTAAAAACTATGCGCATTGCGCATGCGATAATTTTCTAGGCTCATTCGACATCAACGTGCCACTGAATGAGACTTCGAATATTTGTGCCGATCCTCTACGTAACTGCAAGCTATTAACCCTCCCTTTTTCGACAGCTACCTTCATTGAATCGATGAGAAACGGTGTTTGCTGCATTGAATTTAGTTTCAGCAATATAGACAGATTGATGGTGTAGCTATATGGGATCACCAGTAGGGCCTATTTTAGCTAATATATTTGTGCATGGGATTCTAAGTTCTATGAAGATAAGCTCTTCTCTTCTTGTAGTAAACCCCTCTTATACCATCGCTGTCGATGACACATTCGTGATTTTCGATAATGAATCTGATTGCGATAGTTTCCTACATAATTTTAACAAACTGCACCCGACATTGCAATCCACGTCGGAAAAGGAAATTAAGAACCGTCTGGAATTCCTTGACGTCCTACTGGAAAAACGGGACAGTCAATTCTTTACATCTGTTATTTATAGGAAGTCTACGTTCTCAGGGGTCCGTAGACTCCTTCGGGGTACGAATCACCACATCAGGGGTTACGAGATGCATTGTGGAATTAGGCTTATACGCTGTGGAATATTTTCTTGGCCAAATAAATACAGTCCATCCTCAAGATTACCGGACCACGACTGACCTATCGATCTCGCTTCCCATGACATGCCGCCCTATATTTCTTGTCGCTTCCTTTTTCTATACTATCTTCTTTACTTTCATTCAGTGTGCATGCCTCCTCTTTACGTCGCCTAGGCCATGGTGGGTGTCCGATTCCATAGACAACTCCTAGTCGCTTCGACATCTTCCTTTCCTTTCATTGTATCGCATTTTTTGTGGTGTATTGAACTGATAAAATTGCTAATAAACCAATGATGATGATGAAAA
>ATSW01065717.1:0-11411 GCA_000444245.1 Botryllus schlosseri | reverse complement strand
GACTCAGGGCGTCGAAGACCGTTTTCGGGATTGCTTTCTAAAGCTTTCGTCCGCTTGCAAGTAAAGATAATTTTCGGGTGTTGCTCATTAAAGGCTATGTCGTCGTCATGTCGTATAATTTAATAATAGTTGCATCAATTAAGGTAACGGAATATTGTTCATGCCTTTCTGTACAGAGGTATGGGCAGGACATGGCCTACTATAGTTGTCCATGCCCCCACGGTATGCAATACTAAATTCTATGACAAGTAACAGATTTCCGTGGGTTATGCCACAGCGAACTCCCCTGTCGGAGTCACATTCATGATTACACCGAGCATCAATATGATAAGGGGTAGGTACAGGGCCGTAACAGCACTTCGTCAGGCCCCCAAAAAAACTTTGGTATTCGGCCCCCCATAGGGTTATAGGCCGAACTTCTGGGGGGCTTCGCCCCCCAGATCCCCCTCCGGCGATACACTGTTTAGCGCTATTTATCATATTCATTGGAAATTTTGTTTAGTGAACCAGCTTATGTCGCCTAAGCGCGCGAAGCGCGGAAAATTTCTAGAATTCATGATTGAATCGGTCAGTATGATCGGGAATTGCATATATATTGTTATCAATTTTTATCTTCTCTCTGCTCACGTAATCAGATTTTCCGGTAGAGCTGAGTGAGGTGTGTTTGAAAAGGTAGGACCTCTCAATAATAATTAAACATCTTCGGGCGTAAACCCGTTGGCAGGAACGAAATAGTACCTCGTCAGGCCCCAAAAACGTGAGTCTTGGGCTCCCATAGGGTGTAAAACGAACCCCTATCACGTTGTTCCCGTTTGTCACGAAATCATCTGTACTGTATTGTGAGGCAGCGCGAAGCGCGAAAATTTTCGATGATTTATGATAAAATCGGTCAATCAGATCGGCGATTGCATTTATATTATGCTATCAATTTATTGTCCTCTCTACTCACGTAATTAGATTTACCAGTAGAGCTGAGTGAAGTGTCTTGAAAACGGGAGGGTCCGTAAATAATAATTAGATATCTTCGGGCGGGCGGACCCGTTGATATGACTTCGTTACATGATGTTATTTCGTGGCTTTCAGTCTGCTATATCAAAAAATATAGAATCGCCCAAACGTAGGCTTCTAAACTAAGAGGCGCACACGATTTCAAATTGGTATTTCTTCACTGGCATAAACTTTTTCCCAGCGGGATGGCATTTGTCTTGTGAGGTTCAGATTGCAAAGACAGGAACATTCGGCGCCAGTCATTTAGGCGCCTATGGAGAATTGAACCTATATGTATTTTGTATATATCACGAAGTCTTCGGTCAGCATAAGGACATAGACCTTTTCGGCCAAGGTTTTCTAGCTGCCAATCGTTCTGGCACACTTCTTGGAGTCGCATGTTATATGGCCTAAAACTTGATTGTATGTCTTGGCGGGTCGTGGCGCGGTAATGGCCCAATACCCAATAATAAATATAAATGGCTACTTGAATTCGCGCGCAGCGCGAAAAATTAAAAAAAAAATTGCACAAATTTTCAAAAAATACTCTCTAATTTATGCTAATTCACGAAATAATTTTGGGCCCCTTCGAGCTCGCCCCCCCCAAATTGGGGGGTTTGGGGTGCGGCAGTTACGGTGCTGGGTAGGTATAAAAATTCGAGTGCGGTGCTCGAATCAGAAAAGAGTATGGCTATTGTCGATACCAAATTTGCTTCTCAGGTCCGACAAGTTTAAGCACGAACTAAACGTAAATCTGTATATTGAAGTCTGAAGAGCTGGTATTCGATAGGAGATAACCGTGGAAAAGTCATTAACTATGAACAATGTTCATTGAACATGCTCCATATATAGGCTGCATATATAATTATATGTATTGTACATCATCGGGAATTTGAGCCCAATATTCTGATGGAAGTGTTTAATCCGATTACTAGGGATACAAACGAACCGGAAGTGAAAAGGCCGGATATAATTCGATAATATCCAGAAGCCCCCCACGACTTACTTAACGATCGCACACCTAACCTACCCGCCTGTCTTACAAAAACTTCAGTTCAAGCCAAGGGTGTATGAAGCATGCGGCCCGCGGGCCGCTACCGTCCCGGTAAGAAATTCTGACTAGATGGGAAAATACTTGTATTATCCAGCACATCTTGAGATTTTAGTAAGAAACACAGGCAACTAGTTTCATACAATAACACCATGCCAAAGAAACCGCACTCTTCTGTTTACTGGCAACTTACGCCAGACGACACCAACCACAATCTTATAGGCTTGACTGTGCAAAATCGGGTACTTCAGGGATGGTGTGAACCTCATGACGTCACGTGACGTCATATTGCTAGTTCCAGTTCTACATTTCAGTGAAGTGATAGCCTATATTAATGTACCTAGCGACGATTCGGGCCGCATAATGCCACAATGCTGAAGTACATATTGACGTTTTAAACATCGCCAAATGTATCAACTGGGGAAATCAAATGATATAATTCCTTAAAATCAATATCTTCCGTTGCTTTGCCTACAATTTCGACGAGGACTTGAAAGGGAATATAAGCTTACGCCTTAACGGTCTAGGCCAGACCGGACAATGTTTTCGGCGTCTCAGTATATTGAGCAGAGTGTAAAACGGGTTTTTATACTTGATACCGATATTACCCCATTAACAAGTTACACAGCAGTAGTCAACACCCCAATCGCATGGATTTTATTTTTATGGTACAATAAACATATGAAGTCAAGATTAACCCCGAACACCTGTTAGATTTTTTACATCAAACAACGATATCAATTCCGTTGATTGGTTGAATAAGCAATTAAGCATCATTCGCTAGCTACCTACATGTAGGGCTGGGCAAGATCGAGTAGGCCTACCTGAGTGATTCGATTCTGAATCACGTATTACGCTTCGAGTCGAGTATATTAGTGTCACTCATTATGACGTCATAAGAATTAATATGTCAAACTTCGAATATGATCCTCTTATGTCACCACAAAGAACATAAGACCTGTCATCCGTCACATCAATGATACTTTGGTATTTTTTCGACCATACCGATTTCATTGCACTTCTTGACAATGTGGTGAGATGATCATGACATCGGAAAATTATCATTTCCAGTTACGTTCGTAGCTTTGTACTATGTCCGGTATGCTGCGACACGGCCAACCAAGGTTTCAAGGCTTCCTCAGTGGAAAATAGTATCGAAACTTCAATTCTCTTTAGTAAATTAACATTCAGTTGCGAGGAGCGTATAATTTCAGAACTCAAAAAAAATCGTCTTTTACTACTCGACTCGAATCATCAAAATTAATAGTTGATTCAGATTCGAGTACTTGAATCATTGTGCCCAGCCCTACCTACATGTGGTGTATTTTGCTCTTGATGTTGTGTCATTGCGGGTCAAGCTCACAACAGAGAGTCACTAAATATTCACAAACGCAAAGCTGGATATTTCGAGCAAACTTTTGTAACAAAGCAAGTAAAATTTTTGGATTGTCAAGGCTCATTTAGTGTTGAATTTCTAGGCTGCAAGCGCCTTGCATAGAGTGGCCCGCAGTTGAAATGCAATAAATTTCAACCGAATATGTTATAATGAATGTAAAATTGTAATATATGAAAAAGGTTCACAGTGCAGAACCTACCAAGGTTCATTTGTGAAGGCGAACCTCTACCTTTCTGAGGTTCACACACAGAACGCGAACGTGAACCTCACGTTCACACCATCCCTAGTACCTATAAGTCCTAAGACCTAAGTGATGCGATTTTGAATCGCGTATTCTGGTTCGAGTATCACTAATTACGACATCACCACAGTATGAATGATGTGAAATGTTCATTGTTCATATTGCATATGATATGGGGAGAGCGAGAGAGAGAGAGAAAGAGTTAGTAAAAGCAAGTAGAACAGCTTCTTGGAGGTACAGAACTTCAATTTACAATTGAATAGTATATTCATATTGAAATGAACCCGAATATTTTCGGCTGACACTCGTCAGGGGTAATCGTCAGCAACTAGTAGAGAATTCAAAAGAACACCATTAACTCATCCGCTCAAGATTGATGCGGAACAATCAAAGGCCATAAATTCTGCAATTGGCAAACACTTGTTGGATAATCCCGCCTGTGCGAAAAATTATCGAGACGACAGATTTCGCATACTCGGAAAGGGTAGTTCACACTTTCATTTCTGTGCGTTGGAGTGGACTTTTATCAAAATACACCAGCCAAGGCTGTGTCAACAGAAAGAGTTCGTGTATCATCTAAAAATAATACATTGAACGCTCTCGTATTCGACATTTCATGCTGGTGACGTCATATTTTGTGCTACGATTATTGATATACGATGTTCTTTTGAATTCTCTACTAGTTGCTGACGATTAACCCTGACGAGTGTCAACCGAAAATATTCGGGTTCATTTCAATATGAATTGAATATACTATTCAATTGTATAAGAGAAAGTAATGCAGAAAAAATTGCTGATTGTTGCTTTGCCGATCGAAGCACATCTTTTTCTAACTTGAAGCCCGATCCCGAAAATCTCTGTTCTGGATTCAGGAGAAAAATTCACCATCCAGAAACTCAAGTTCACAGACTCACAGGTATTCATAGAAACACAACGGGCCAGATTTATTCGTGGTGACTTATTAACAATCTGCAGTGACATATTTTTCCTCAAGTGACCGACTCCATTGCATTGCGTTTCTTGAACTTTCATTGTTAATTTGGTAATGATTTAGTACATGATAATTTCACATCAGGCCGATATTAGCAACGCTTTTCGAGCTTCCGAATTTTACCACGGCCCACATTTCGTTTTAGAAATTTCTAAGACACCACATATGCGGACCGGATGGCGAGTTTCGTGCTAAGGCTACTTGAACTATCATAAGTCACAGTATCGCAAAAATCGCTTAATGGTCAGACGAAACTGGCACTTTGATTTCCACGCCCGAATGAAGATTTGTAACGTTTCAAGATAATTTATGACCTTCGCATATATTCTTACCAAAAGAAAATTTTTACAACCATATTCTTACTAAAAGAGAATCTTTACAACCAAGTGAAATGTCATATTCAACGGATGCTACCGAGGGTTTTCCAGTCCTCTTTATGATTTCACTATAACATTCTTAGCATTGGCGACTTCGAGGCCTACGCCACCCGTGGGATAAGACGCCTCAATGACGCTAGATCAGTAGCCCAACTATGGATTGAGTGGCCACTTATGGGTTCATCAAGAATTTACTATCTCAGGAGAACGCTATTTCTACCAAAATTGCGTTTCAGATGGCGAGTATAGGCTATCCCTCTGACGAGACATGATACATTTTAAGAGCTTCCGACTATATTGTATTCTTTCTGGATGAAATTTGTTTTCAAAAGATCCGATTCTCCATGGTCAGGTGGAGAGGTATCAAGCATGTTGTATGCCAGTGGTTCTCAACCGGGGGTCCGCGAAATCTCCAAATTGGCAAAATGTGTGATAATTGAAAACCTAATTTCCCTTTTTTTTAATAAGAGAAATCACGAAGTCGTTTCGCTTCATAACTGCTAAAACTTCAGGACTCACGTAAACAGAATGGCCGTCTGAGATGAAATATTATACTGTGCCGCAAACTTATTTTAATCGCCAAAGCGTCAATAGCCTACGGATACAAACATATTGCTGTTTAGAGATGTTTTGTTGAGGTTTCGGAATAAATTCGCTTGAAAAGAAATGCATTTTCTCCTGTGATATACACAACCGCTATTCCAGGATAATTTCAAAATGAGCTGCTACATAGAATGGCTAGGTTGTATAGGCCTACGTTATATTACTAAAATGGTGATGATGATGACATTGCTGCCATCAGACCCAAAGGTGTCGTTGGAAGCGTCACGCGTTATTGTTACATTCGCCACCCCTATCTTTGTGTAAATTAATGAATTTTTGGCACTCGTTCATGTCAAATCGACGGCGCGGATTTTCGAGACACGGCATTGTATTTCAAGAAATGCAGCCGCAGAAATCGCTTTGAAATAATAAAAATGAGGTTAATTTCAAGAAAGGTCATTTTGTTGCTGTTTATCACTAGCCTACAGTCAATATTTGCACAAGACAAATGACGGTTGCACGGTAATAGAGCTAAATTCGAACTTAAACTTGGGGGTACGCGGGGTCCATGTTGATCCAAAGGGGGTCCGCGCACACAAAAAGGTTGAGACCCACTGATGTATGCTGCATGGGGATTAAAATTAATCGGTTACTGAGTGGTAAGCGGTATTTAGTAGGGTGTATTGGGGTAAAAAGTCAATGGAGGCGTTTTGCTCCACCCATGCAGCAAAATCTCAAATTGATGGACATCGATGAATGATAATTTTAAATATGATATTTGGACTCTCCAGATGATCGTGGGGAGATAACTCGCGCACAAATTCCGAAGTCCAATCTGTTTCGACTAGTTTGGTGGATGGTATGACATTTCGCGCTTATGGTAGGTGTTTTACCCCACTCTAATCTAAGTAAGTCACACATCATGACGAAGTAAAAGTAGCGGAAAATTAGGTTTACATGTTCAAGTATAGGCTACTTCGAAAAATTAGAAGTACTTCGTCACTCAGCAGTGAGCACCTCTGATCGTCACCCACATACACGATCCTAACCCAGCTACAAACGTAGTAATGGAGAGTATAGACTGGGAGTAACGGTAAACAAGATTGTCCGTTGATAATTTGGAATATTTTCATATCATGTTTTATTATCGAAATGTCTATCAACTGTGCGACGGATCATTCAATTGACATAATTGCGTGACACATTGGAATGTTCTATTTCAATCAATCGTGTAGAACCCCTAAATCCAACTGATCCAACCTGTTACCTCGACCCCTAACACTAACCTAATTCAATTCCTAAACTGTTAACCTGTCATCCTAATGAAACTGACCCTACATGAGCTTCAATTGTGTCGCTCAAATAAACACCATTGTCATTTGTCCCTCGCTACATCTAAAAGACAACGAACCCAAGACAGTCAGTAGCCCCAGTGCGTGGTCGGGCACAGAATGTATTTGTCGACAGCGGCATTTTATCCAGCACAGCATTAGAGATATACAGATCCATTCAGAAAGAGTATTAGCAAAGCAATTGCGAATATCACTATTCCGAAGGCGTGCGAAGCAGCTTCAGTGATCCCAAGTAGCTCGAATCGCAAAAAAAAAAACATGATCGAAGCGATGTGAAAGGTTGCGGTGCAATCGCAAAACCAAATTACCGCTGAATTGTACGGAATGCGTGAAGCGAGATTAAAAATAGGCACAAAAAGTTACTCAGAGTTTCTCTGTGACACTAGTGCTGTGTTTGCATTACCGCGAGATAACGTGCATGATTATTATTTGGTGCTAAGACTAAACTTCACAGTTGCGATTAACAGTGTTAGATGATGATATAAAAACTATGAAATATTCCGTGAATAAATGCAAGGCAGACACATGAAGAAATACTACTATCGGATCCACAGCGGGTACTACGTATGCTCATAATTAAGGCCGGACAGAACGATTCGAATCGCATATCAATTGTAATGATTCGAGTCGAAGGGTGACGGCCCTTAAGGTCGTAATTTACTCGATGAGCGGAGAGCACAGATCAGCTATTATCTGATTTATGTCAGTTCCTTGAAATGGGCCGCTAAATCCACTGATCAATAGACTGATAGACAAATTTCGGTTTCGTTGCAATGAGGTGCTGATCAGCTGGCCCTCAAAAAATCGAAATCGTCCGGAACCGTGCGCTGATACCTATTTACATCATTTGTATTACCGTGCACAGTTGTTACAACAAAATTCTTAACTGGACGTTATCTAGAGCTTCGGTAAGGCAGAACGAAGAATAACCGAGAAAACGAGGTTAGCTCAACTATACAACCTTCCATTCCAAACCGAATATCACGAGTAAAAAAAGAACTGCGTCTAACCCTGGAAGTGCAATTAACGTAAATGTGCATATAATCACGATACTGCTAAAGGCGCGTAATTAACGGGTGATTGCTTGCTACACAGTAAACGCACGCAAGCCACAATCTCGTCAACGGATCACACAATACTGCTAACAGAACGCAACTAAAATGGGTAAATAGTACACAGTAAACGTACGCAAGACACAATCTCGTCAACGGATCACGTAAATACTGCTAACGGAGCGTAATTAAAAACGGGTACTACACATAAAACGCACGCAAGACGCAATCTCGTACACGGATCACACAATACTGCTAAGGCGAATACCATACACAGTGACACAGCACGCATGCAAGACCAACAGATCATAAAACACAGCTAACGGAGCGTAATTAAAACGGATCACCGCTAAAACGGGCGTATACACATTACTGCAGACGGCGCGTTATTAAAACGTGTGAAGACAGCACACAAAACGAACGCGAGACGCAATCTCGCAGACGCATCAAACCGCAAACGGTCGAGTGCGGTTCGTAAAAATCACAAGTCAATCCTCATCGTCGATGGCTTCGCCGGCTTTCAACTTCGCGACCATGGATCGCAGCCTGGCCACTTCCTTGCTCTCTGCGTTTTTGGACGCATCGTTGGTGATGAGCTTGACGCGCGATGCATACCTGTCGCACGCGTAAGGGATTTTATTCCGTTTAAAAGGGCACCAAACGACTTTATCGTGACGTTTGCGAACTTACGTGAGAGAAATGGCGGTCTCGTCCGCGTTGTAATCGGCGGGCGATATGTTCACGAACATCAGCGTCTTGGCGTTGCCTCCGAGCGAGTCCTAGACGGATACGACGGGACACAATTAGTGACGGCGTCGGGTGTTCGCGAACCACACTACAGACTGATTTATATTTCGCGTCGTGAGAAATACGTCACGAGCAGACTTGGACAACTAGAAAATTGTAGCTGTCTCATTAGACTAATTTTAGCGTAATTCCGGTAAACTAATTCTAATCTAATTTGTGAAATGTCTCTATTCTCCATAGTAGTAAAGTCTCGCCCGGCGTTCACCTAGTAACCAGGCACAAACATCGTAACTGAAGAGTTTTCAAATTGAACCGGAGATAATAAGATTCTATATTCCCCGAATAGAATTCCTGTTCCGAATTAGAGCTCTAAAACCCGTAATATCGGACTCGATTGAACTACCAAATCTTAATGCGACCAAGGCTGTCATCGGTAACCAAACAGCCGTGCGCGCCGCAGAGTACATACCTGCATCAGCATGGTCAGTTTGTTGTTCCTGTACGGGATAAAGGACTGCTCGCTGGAAAGCGCGGATATCACGTCACCCAGCGCGGACAGGGACTTGTTGATGGAGTTGGCTTCCTGCGCGTAAAGCAACAAGGAATCCAGCCCGGGTATTCCCGGCAGCAGACCTCACCTTCAATTGCTGGGCGGTGGCGCCGGTCTTTCCTACTCTTTCGCTTCCCGCCAAATCCACGAGGCTGAGCTTGCCACGCGTGACCGCGCCGGTTGTGACGTTGACGCTCTCCAAGATCACGGCCACCACCAGATGGGATCTCGAGCTCTCGGCGTTCATTTCTGAAGTTCGGGCGAGATAAGATAAAGACACAAAAGAGAAGTGGCGTCGGTCAGCGCCGATTACGATGACGGACGGAAGAAATTACGTCGCAAGCGCGTGCGCCGGGCTGTGTTAGGGACTAACTGCGATGGTTTTCAAAACGCCCTAGATAACTATTGCTTAAGCGTTTTGTCGGATGGATATCGAATCCTGTTGATGGCACTCTCCGGATTTTTCTCGGCACGAAAAGAAACGCGTGAAATAATATGTCGAAATGAATAGAAAAAGAATTAAATAGTATATAATTACATAGTTCTACCCTACCCACACGCGTAATATCGGTTGGAATCAATGTTCCCTCTAATTTTTCACTAGTCTGCGCGCACTCACCAACTCACCAATGCGCAGTCCCTTGGAAAACAGGGCGTAACGACTAAAATAAAAGGTTATCACTTCGGATTTTTGGTGCGCAGCTTGGATTTTCTGTGCGCAGAGACCGCGTCAGCACTACGCAATTGCGCACGCGCGCAACTTGGAGGGTACATTGGTTGAGGTAAGAATTGTTCCGCGAAATTCACAGGGCTCGTGTGTCGCATTATGCTAGAAGTCATGGATGCTCAGATTCGATCAATCGAAGACTTTGAACTTCCACGGAAGAAGAAAAAAATTGATACTATGATTGCAATTGGGGCGTATGATTCGTTGCACCTAAAATCTTTAGTCGCTACTCCAATCGAATCCGTACAATCAATACTCGATTGGGAATCGAGCCCTAATAATGAGTGGAGAAAATACAGCCATCAGGGACCCGATTTTGGAGAGATTTTAACGAGTAACTGACAAAATTTGAAAATAATGATCTATTTTTTCAATTCCTAACAATACATAACGTTTAAATACCCTTGTACGTGTTGCACCCTATGCGTGATCACTTCTGTAAACATAATCCTATGCTTTAATAGGGCCCCCGAATCAATACAATGCTGAGACTTTAAAATGTCAACATGATCCGCCGAATTTCAATCTAAATGTTTAGATTAAAAATGCTAATAAGAAAATAATCCCTCAAAAGAGCAAATGTCGAACATATTCTTAGCCACATTATAAATATCCGGCGGCAATATTACGATTTCAGTCTAGTCACTATTAGTAACGAATCCATGACATCGACACAAAATTGTCAGAAGGGGAACAGCGGATACGGAGCGCAGAGTTTTCAAGGGACAAATTCACCCAAAGCTATAGTTACACTGCTCAAAGAATATAATGTCGAAAGCCAATATGTATCTATGGTCGCACTTTCAGGAGAATTAGGTCTCGGCCTTGCAAGGCCAATCCGTCTAATTCAAACCCATCAGATGCGCACTTAAACAGTATATCAGTGGCTGCAGAATATTTTCGTCACAACTCACAGCATATACGCCGATACCGAATCACGAATATAACTGCCGCAACACCTCGATGGCGGCAACAAAAAAACGAAAAGAGTGTGTATTGACACCCAAAACGTGGCACACGAAACAGAAGAACGTAACTCAGAATTATACCGCGGCATGAATCAAACCCTACATTTTAATCCATGTTATGCTTGACAAACTAGAATAAGCACAAATTGAGTAGGGAGGTATATTGACGTATGCACGTGGGGTTCATAACAATGTTTTGCACCATGAATCACTCAGAACCGTATCTTGCGCAAAGTAACCCAGAACTACAAGCTATAGCGATTGAATACATACATTTTGAGAAGGAAAAACGCTTATTGATAATGATTAGGGCAAGTTTTTGCAGCTTTTGCAGCTTTTTTTTACAACACTTCCGGCAGCTTACAAAATACTCGGAAGTTATGTATAGTATGATGTTTTAAGCTGTTTGGAGGAATCTTATATCGCAAC
>ATSW01065690.1:0-13598 GCA_000444245.1 Botryllus schlosseri | reverse complement strand
CTTGGCAGTCTCAGGCAGTGAACGCCAGTAAATGAGGTTAACCAAGTTCGAAATATAGAAAGATTTTTGTCGTTGTGACGTAATAATGACAAGTACGCAAGTCGAAACAGCTCACGGTTACGGTACAGCACACTCAAAATCAGCACATCTTGCACCGGGTTTGAAAAACAGATTAAGTCCCCCGTGAGTCATTGTTTCCCACAAGTGGAACCCCGTGTCATATTTACTACGAAGTCTTTACTACCAGCAGCGCGTAAGGATGGTGCTTCCTGTGATTGATCAGAGTAGCATAATTTACCAATATACGTGCCGATGTGACAGTCGGTATGTGGGTCGCACATCTCAACGCTTGCAACAAAGAATTCGTCAATACGTCTCATGTCAAATTAGGAATTCGCAGGGTGATGACATGTCTGCTTCATCACCACAGTCCCATAGTTACCATGCGTGATTATGACCAAGTAACAGCATGTGATTCTGCCATCGGACAGGATCTATTGAAACACCCAGAGTGTGCAAAACATTACAATATTAATCAGTTTTCCATAGTTGCTCGTGGTCGCTCTCTTTTTCATTTAAAGGTCCTTGAATCAACCATTAGCTGCAAAAGCCGATCCTCTGCCGCCAGAAGGAGCATCTCTGCACGCTGGGAATTAGGGCTCTTCAAAAATGACTTTTTTCTCAAATCGTACTGGCTACTTGATAAAATTGTTCGGTTACCTAATTTAAGCCTACACACAAAATTTGGTTCAATTCCAGCCAGTAACCGCTTTGCTACAGGAGAAGAAAGTTTCTATTTATTATATAAAAATAAATATTAAAAAAATTGAAAATTTTCTGTTCACCCCATGAAAGTGTTAGGCTGTCTATAGAAACGATGCTCACCAAATTTGGTTCAATTCCACCCACTGGAAGCGGAGTTATTGTCGTCTAAAAATTTGGATTCGAACAAAATAGTATTTACGGTGAGCACAACTATAATAAATAAACAAAGAATCGGTCACCGTAAATACTGTTTTATTCAAATCCAAATTTTTCGACGGCAATAACTCCGCTTCCACTGGTTGGAATTGAACCAAATTTCGTGAGCATCGTTTCTATAGACAGCCTAACACTTTCATGGGGTGAACAGAAAATTTTCAAATTTTTTAATATTTATTTTTATATAATAAATAGAAACTTTCTTCTCCTGCAGCAAAGCGGTTACTGGCTGGAATTGAACCAAATTTTGTGTGTAGGCTTAAATTAGGTAACCTAACAATTTTATCAAGTAGCCAGTACGATTTGAGAAAAAAGTCATTTTTGAAGAGCCCTACTGGGAATCTTCCATTAGTGTTGTTTTGTAATTCGGCTGTTTTACAGCAGACTTTGTGTGTGCTTTACCGTAACCGTGCGCTGTTTACTGCCGTTCGCGACTTGTGAACTTGTCATTATTACGTCACAACGACAAAATTATTTCTATATTACGAACTTGGTTAACCTCATTTACTGGCGTTCTCTGCTGAAGAGAGCCAGTCGAAAAGCTTCCAGTGGAATAAATTCAACAATATGAACGTATTGTTTGCTGCAATATTGAAGTTCTGTACTTCGAAAAGCCTATTTTATGATTTTGAAAAGTGTCGTCCTTTCCTGATTCCAGAATAACCCTAGTGTATGGTATAATTTCATGCTGATTCGCACATACAGTTACAATTAACTTAGCCGTTAACTTGTAAAATGGCCATAGCAGTCGGAACATCACATTGGTAAACAAACAGTCGAGAGAGAGAGAAACATTCTATATCAAATAGATAAGTCGCGCGCGCAGATTATAAAATATAATGATTTTCGAAACGGAATCCTTCGCTTACTAAGTTATTGTGGTGATGCATGCCAGTGTATTGCGCACGCTGCTGACATTACACAGTATAAGTTTGATAAAGAGCGATGACTAATTGTTTTCTTCGAACCAAATACTCCGCGGACCGGGAAATACCGCAGTGCTTGTTAGACCCCCGCGATCATTGCTAAGCGCCGACGTTACGTGTGAAATTCGTCACTTGCAGTAACCCGTGAATTTCAATTGCGTGTTGACGGAAAATCGATATATTGTATTGTAACACACACGGCGCAAACGACACCAGGGAAGCAATTTGCGACCGAAACATCTCAGAAAGCAGCTCATATGATATGTCACGTGCCAACTTTCCCACCCACTCGACGACACTGATCTTCAAACAACTATGAATTGTTATTTTGAAACGCGATGTATTTTAGTAGTATAATAATTTCTTTCCCTTACTTTCCTCATTCTTCGGCCTTTCGGCATCTTGGATTCGTGAAATTCCCTTTCGGCGGCGATTTCGCTTTCGGGCCTTTTTAGAAATTGGTCCAATTTGTAGAAATTCACTTCTCTGAAGAAGATTTCCTAGCATAACAGAAAAGGAGAGAGCATCATTCTCCATCCCCGGGCAGGGCAAACCTTTTCGTCGGTGGAAGATGTTTGCTAGCTTATCCGGAAGAATACAAATCGTATGACCCAAACTATAAATCGTGGCAAGCTATTTCGCTGGATTAAAAGTTTAACTTAATCTTATACAACTTTATGCGCCACGATCAACAGTTTTAATCAGACGATCAGCGTTTTCCCGGCTAACATTTTAATCTCCGCCCATAAATATTCACAGGCCTTCGCGGGCCACGCACCCTACGAAGTGCTCAGTAACGTAATACATCTGTTTTTACGGACTGTACAAATAGTTTTGATTATATTTAAATTTGATATACGACTTGTGAGTATAAGAATTGGGATTTCGATTTAGACATACAATTTCCAATGTACAATGCCCATTTGAAGGAAGGTTAAGGCATCACAGGATTGAGACTAAAACTTGGCATGCCACGAAATGGCTTAGTGATTTGGATTACCATATGGATTAGGACAGATCTGACCCAGACCTGACCCGTGGGCTACAGCAGTTTACACATATCATCTCTATCATAACGACCGAACGAACTATCCTGACCTAACCTCTGTTCATTACGAATTCGTATAATGAGTTCGTTACGTAATCGATATTGAACGGCTGTTGCGCTAAATATCAATTTTATTATATAATAGGCCAGACCGTGACAGATTTGGCTGACGTTATGTACTTACTGTTACTGGTCACGTAAATGCACCTTGCACAAAACATTCCCATTCATTTGTGTCATTATGACCTTAACGTCGCGATCAGACAACGGAAATGGTACCAACAAATATTCACACAGTATGAAATGTGCGATCAATATTGCCGCGAAATCCCACACAAGAGAAGTTGATAAAGTTTGCATGGATTAGCATTGATTACATTTTAATGAGAAGGGTGATTGCAGAAGTGCCAATAACGAATGACAGACCCAACCGCGATATCTCAGGGGGTTAAGTCGTAATTAAAAATACTGGAGTAGATTTAAAAACAGGCATTCGCGTTATTGACCAGTGACATCGGGTCTCTGAAGCACGGATTAAGGTCGATTTCACGGGAAATGTTAATTCTGAAATGCTGATACGATAATATGCAGGGCCATTCATACGATCTCAATCGAATGTGGTGCGATCCTGATAGATTAAACGTTTAGAAAGGGTAATTAGAATGATGTATTCTTGCCTAATAAAAACGTGCCTATACGTACGCACAACGCTTAAATGTGTGGCGACACTCCACATGCACAAGCACATGCCCATTGAGCGATGACGTGACAGTTGACGCTTTGTGACTGGGTGACGCGCGCCAAGACATGAAATAACTCGAAATACGTGAACTGAAGTCGCCCGAAGCTAGCCGGACCCATACAATGGCTAGCAGCACTTGAAACGCATGGGTCTAGCACGTGGTCAAACATACACCGTATTTCGGCCTGTGGGCAACGTGGAAGTATCCAATTCCCTATAAAAGGTCTCCCGTGAGCGACTAACAACGCCAACTGATTCGCATTATTTCCGATACCTCACGTCCGCGACACTGCCAGATCGACATTCACACGAATAGTACATGATCCAAAGAGTTAGTATAGTGAAATTTAATCTGTTGTCAAAGTATCTTTGAACGCAACACAACACAACCGAATGATACAAGATAATAAGCTATAGTAGATTTAGCGCGATTTAGTGAGTCAGTACATCTGGCTAGGCTGGCTTATTGATCTTTCCCATGAGATGCATAGATGCCTAAATACTAAACATCTTTGCATTTTCGACCTGCATGGTTATAATTTCGACCCGCAACTTGGATTTTCAGTTGGTATTGTCAACGGAAATATCAATATATAACATGCACTCTGTTTCATTGTCTATTCCACTGGAATTCCCCATTTGTGAACTGTTGAACGACACGAACCAGAAATATTGACAGTCGTATGCTGACATAAATTGAACTTGTTTACCAAATCATATCAAAAGAAGTATGGCATGGAAAAAGCAAGCATTCGCTAATATCATTTGTGCTTGCATCTGAGAAACTCGGCTCAAGTTATGAACTTCATGGACAACTTCAAGACAAATTGGCTAATCCCAGTAACATCTTGCTCACAGACACAAGGTCCGCAGTTACAATCATATGGTAGAACTATTCAACGTCATTACTTTCCGATATGATCTTAAAGTTGAAGCGAATTTGTTTTAGACATTATAATTTGACATAGAAGGTCATCAACCCCACTCTATGTAGTATACATTAACCGGTAACGTTGATATCTATACGTAGACGGGTCATTTAGGATAACCTGATGCAACTCAGGACTCAAAATAACGCTTGTCGACGCGCGGTCCAGATTTGCAAACCATCAATGGGTTGGGAGGGAAATACATTAGGTAACAGATAGCGATCAGCCACATGGTTTGTATGGATAAATTGAACTAGGATAAATTTAATCGCCTACTTGTTATCGGTATGATTGAAATAAATGTGTTTGACCAGGTGAAATATTGATACTGGCCATCGATCACGGTGCTCAAACGTCCTGTAACCAGGTAAACTACTCAATAGGTCAACAATGCAAATAGTTTAAATCGATATAAAAAGTATGTATTGTCCATTGAACATTGGTAGTATGTTTTACTATAGCTAGTAATGACAGAATTTCGCATATCATCACGCAAGCGTATCAAGTGTTGTTCAATATACGCAATGGCGCAAACCTCAACCGAACCAAATGAAGACACAAATTATAGAAATATATCTGTGGTGCATGTATTTGATTTTCAAGTGATAAAACCCATGCTGATCAAATTACTATGTTTGGATTCTAATTCAAGTGGGGTTGCATGTGAAATGAAATTCCCGATTTCCATTCAACATTCTCATCCTAATAGCACCGCACGACCCAAAGTTAACAATGGACCGTTATATAAATATGAATTCTCGACCATTCTTGACCATGTTCCTATCCCGACATCTAAATCTGTTGCTAAGTAAAGCCGACAGATCCTATCGATGTCGAACAGGCGAACATCTTGGCGGATTCCTGCCCGGTTGAAATCCAATATCACGATTTTGCGCATCTCTAATGTCTCGCAAACTGTGTATGCGACTACCAGAAGTAATACAAAACCAGATCTGAGTTTGAATCACACATCCGAGTTTACGGGTTCTCAAGTAACATCGTAAACTCAGTAATTATAATTTTCATCTCTTGCACAGCGCAGGGATACGCGGATTGCTTGTTGAAGTCAACCAAAAAGGTCCATTAAGACCCAGATGTTGTCTCGCACCTCAGCGATAAATACCACCTGACCATAAAAAGACAACGAAGAAGGCCAATGGTTACAATCGGAGATTAATTTCTGGAGCACTAAGACCGGAAAGAGAGAGAGAGAGAGGAAAATATTTCTTTAATTCTACCAACCGCAAGGAAAATACCATTAAAACATGAACACATATTAAAGGCCACTTCACGGTGCAGGACACGGTATTAAAGATATTTAATGTATGACTTTGATTGCGGCCAACTGATCCGATTACACATGCTCTACTCATTAGCAGTGTTATATAATAAAAACTGGTTATTGTCAAGAATACATACTTAAATTAGCTATTTGAAGAGCTTATTGAAGGTTCAGAACATCAATAAACAATTGAATAATACATTCATATCAAAATAAACACGAATATTTTTAGATGACACTCGCCAGGGGTAATGGCCAGCAACTTATACCACAGAATTCGGAAGAACTTGGCATATCAAGAATAGTATCACTATATCTGACGTCAACGGAATCAAATGTCGAATACTTGGAGCGTACAGATATCGTTTATGCGCAATGTAATATTATAGATCAGAGGTCTCAAACTCAAATGTGCTCGCGGGCCAGTTTTCCAGTTTTGACGGCGCCGCGGGCCGCAGCATTTATAGGGGTATTCTATGTCTTTTCAAGTATGCCTTATTTGGCGGGAATGAATTGTCCTATTGAAAGTGAGCCGATCCAGCACACTATCAGTAAACATACATCGTCAAAATGTGATTTACTCTGGTATAAATTTAGGCCTGGCAAAAAAAGAATCATCCCATTTATAGCTATTTGAATAGAATTGTTGTTATACTTGATATATATTAATTATAACATATAGACACCATATGGGCGAACAAATGTATGATGCCATCATAAAAGCTATCGGGTTATAATTTTGCAGCTACTATGAATATTTTAAATTTAACAGATTAATAATAAAGTCTGATCTGATATCAAAACATTTTTAGGTTGACCATTGTAATTCCAATCAGCATAAGTGGGCTATTAATCTCATGGCCAAATATGTTCAAATATAGGACTAGAAACAAATATAAATATAATATATTAATGAATGTGTCCCAGTGATTGAAATGTCGGAACGCCGAACGGTCCATTGTTGTTACATCGCTGGAGCGTACCGCAACGGTACTTGGTACCTGTAAGTGGCCCTAATAACCTGGTTTAGCGACCAAAGATGTAACTGACAGATTGCCAATGGTTGCCATAACTATACTTGCTTAGTTAGCGAAATACCAAGCTGCGACCTTCTGATCCATTACTATTCCCCTGATACGTGATTAGTTTGTTGCATCCATGGTTCTAACAAATTCACGGCATTCCGAGTCCACTCGAGTCATTTTCATTTTGCCACCGAGTTAGCCCGAGTTTGAGTAATTCTAAGAAACGTCGCGTCCAAGTCCAACTCACAAATTTCAGTCACGAATCGTCTTAAGGGTCAGCTTTTGTCATCATGAATTGGAAATGTGGCGAAATAGTGAATCTTCCACTGCATGGTAGCATTTGCAATTGATGTGAGAGTGAAGTTTGATTAATAGTTTCAGGCTTTCGGGGCAATTTAAGAGGGGATTTTGACTGTATAACCTGAAAAGATATGTGACACTAAAATATTTTCAAATTAATAAATATCTAAACTGTCGTCGCGGGCCGCACAGAATGCTCTGGCGGGCCGCATGCGGCCCGCGGGCCGCGTGTTTGAGACCTCTGTTATAGATGATACACGAACTTCTTCTGTTGGCACATACGCCAACCTATTGACATATTTGGTGGTACAATTGTTGATATATGATGTTATTTCCAATTCTCTACTATAGTTGCTGAGGATTAGCTCTGGCGAGCGTCAGCCGAAATATTCAGGTTTATTTCAATATAAATATAATATTCAATTAAACTAACTAGGGACCAAATTAGTACCGGAAGGTTTAGGACTTGAATTAACAACTCCTGTTATATCATGGTTTGTTTGTAGAGGAGGAGATTCTTCCTTCCAAAAGATCTCTGACCGTTACATTATGTACACTAAAACACATTGCTCAACAACTTATAACAATAAATACAGATAATATACGCAAAAATGATAAGCGGATCATTTAGGGTAAGGTTTGTTTACTGCATAATATCGCGTTGAAAAAGATAACAAACATCGCTCGATGCATTAATATCTTGTTTATTTGGCCTTCAACCCCTGCCGTTCAAACGCGTCGCGGCATCACCACAACCCCGCCATGAAAACGCCAAAATGACGCAAGCACGTACCTCTGGGACCGCACTCGGTTTGATGAGCATGCCTCCGGTTTGATAGAATCGCAAAATGGAGTCGAAGGTCTGTCGATCACGGTCGAAAAAGTATTCCCCCGTGTTACTGTCGTAATACGCCTCGCGCGATTGTTCATTTCCTAAAAGGGTCGTCGGGTATCTTCGTAGCGTTTTTAATCTAGTCTCATACACCAGCCCGGATATATTGAGTCGAACACGGTCGCCGTAGTAATCTGGTGAAAAACACGAAGGATCTGAACCATGTGTATACTTGCGTGTGTTAATTTTACGTGGCATAACCGACCAACATTTCGCTCCATATTTAACCGATGCCTGACCGAGAAGACTATAAATAGTAAGAACACCTTTCGTATGCACTCTGACTAATCATGTCCTCCAGAGTCACACAGTACATGTCCTATAACCAGCAGGTAGGACATTCACATCTATATATATAGTTATATACACATGCTTATTGGTGATGGTGGTGGTAGTACATGATTGGAAAATGATGATTAAGGTTCCCTTGGCAGACTCTTGGGACTCCCGGACTCGGTGACGCTGCAATCCTTGAAAGTGTATGCATAGATTGCTGCAATTGCAATATCGAATTATTGTCCACTTATCTTTCGTATTTGCGTGAATGCATTTGAGTGGACGATCACCAGCGGCTGTCCTATGTGCTGAAAATGCACAATCGGTCATAATTTGGGACAGCATGGCTTTAATGACCTTATGAGGCCCGCCAAACAATTTTTTGGGTTTCATACATTCACGGACACACTGCCCTCTTCCCTTCCAATTAGAATCAATAATTTGCTAATGCTCTGCGGTCTATATTTATTGCAGGTCTTATCGTCGCCAGTTATCCGCTATTTCCATATCTTATTGAATCAAGTGACGCTATAGGTCGATATGTCCAGCACAGAAATATCGGTATACCGGTATTAACGTGTCAATTGAATGCCAGTGGATGGTGTAAGGGCGATGGAACTGCATAACACTTGACTACGAACGTAATTTTGAAGTCAATTCCAATACGCAAGTGACATCACTAATCAGACGAGCAGTTTTTTACCTAAAAATAGAAGATTTTGACCTGACAATTGAAATTTAGGTGTTTCCTAAATAATGTTAGAATTGCACTACTTATCTTCATTTCTGGTTCTAACTGTCCGTCCTTACGAAGTAGTCCGGCATGAAAAAACTTTTTTGACTCAAAAGTCGACAAATTATTTCATGAAAAAAACTTGATTTTAACGAAATCTGGTTCTATGAAGAATTCCAGTGGTACATCACGTATTATAGTAGAAATAATTAAAATCTGTTGTAGTGCAACGAAAGATACTTTCCTACATTCTCTGGTAGAAAGTGTCTGTCCTTACGAACTAGCTTGCCAAGAATGGAGGAATATAGTTCAACAGTAACAGTTGTTGACTGACAACACTTAAGTTGTGCGTGCGTACACCGTGTTGCTTCTGTGTGACCATGTCAACCTATTTGTTTTATCTGAACGTTTATGATTCACAATGAGCAGACAAAATGTCAAATGATAAGTTCCCCGACGGTGTAAAATCTACGATACCAACGAAATGCAGGTTGTAAAAAATTGGCTTTGTTTACAATTTTGACCTCATTGTGACATTTTTGACACGACAAAAAAATTCACTTACTTATGAGTTATATTAATTACTTTTATCAAGGACAAAAATATAAAACGTCCTATTCCTATTCCCATTCGTTCGACGCCTAACGCGAGCACGAAAACTCAATAAAGATCCGCGATCTTGCATGACTCCAACCGGCGGCTGACGCACGGATTTATTTGGAACTGATTCCACTTGGCGTAGCTCCACGCCAGAACACGAGAGATTACGTTGATTCGAAGACGGCCCACGACCCCCGCAGAATGAATCGTAGCTACTCAAAATAACCACAGTCACTTCACGATTTGGATTTGTACACAGCGGACCACCGCATACAATGCGCGATTCAATGCACGCTCATTTTCTCCAGTCATTTTTGTGTGCTGTGTGGTTTGTTAGCTTATTTTCTTTCTCGTTTTTCTTTGAAATAACAAACGTACAGCGTACGCCAGACAAATGTAACAATAAGATATCGTGTACGAGACATAATGCGATTATAATCTCAACGGTGTCACATACAATTCAGTTTACTAAACAGAATTCAATGATGAACTCGATATTATCGGCTATCAATCTATCGTGGACAATATCAACAAATGTTACGTGCTACGTACAACTTCGTTTGAGCGTCTCACTTAAATGCGATTTTCCAGTAATCTTTGAGAGCGGATACTTCAGGAATGTGCGATTCCAAGCACTATCGGACAGGGAAATTCATTTCAGCCACGGGTCGGTATACGCGATCAAAAATGTTGTATATTTCCTACAATAGACTCACTCTGCACATGTCATGTATAGCATTTTCACACGTAAAACCACCGCAGCGAATCAAAATACTTATGCGCGGAACTTTTGATCCAAACTATAAGAAGCAACACACGGCCACAGTCAAGATAATAGCGACTGTTATTGTTTCTTCGGCGATCAAGAGACTATGTTACTAACAACCGCTTGTACGCAATTATATCGCAAGATGCCATGAACCACGAAAAGAGCAGTATATTATTCGAGGTATTAGCTGCACATATATCGTCGAATAAATTTCTGTCAACGCTTTTATGCTTCAGCGACATTTAAGGACTGTACCACGTCTTTAGATGTTTAAGCAAACAGCGCGTCAATCATGACGGTATTGGATACTCTTATAACAATTTACAGAGTACAATCTTACCGAGCAACGTATACACGCGATGTACATCAATGAAACAAATGATGCCTTGAATATTGTGTTTAGCCAGAGTCAAATACAAGTTTATATCGTTGGTTCTGACTCGATTGATGCTACAATCAAGCATGTCGTTCACCTTCTGATGTGATGCATAAGCGAGGGAACAAAAAGAGAATTCTGTATATCAAACTCAGCGTAGTCAGAATCATTGTGGCCGTGTTTTGATACTCATGACTTGGTCCTGTTTAACATGATTGCGTAACAAAGACAGTTTTGGGTTGAATGAGGGAAGAAGCTTCTCTGTGACTATCGACTATGAGATGCATTGTGAACAGTGGTGCCACTCCTAGTGTTTTAACACTAGATCTAGTGTTTTTTCGGTCGTCCTAGTGTTCTAGTGTTTTTTTTCGCCAAATTTTGCTAATCTAGTGTTTTTCTGCAATTATGCGAATGATGAATATTCTACTGTTAGACGACTTAATTATACGCTAAATTTATCGCTAATGAGGCGATTTGGTGCCTCTGGCTGTGTTTGATTTCAACAATTCTATGTGGTGGTGCAGTAACACGCAATTATTACGTAACAGGGTGCGCTGTGAATCCGTACTTATGAGCGAAAGTCTCTGAAAAAATGTAGAGCGATTTCGCTCTGATGCTCTGTCGTTTCTTGTTGAACTCAGTCTGCAGATTCGGGCAAGATTTACATTTGCCGAGACAGACAGACAGACAGACAGTTTTACTGAACAAAATTGCAATAAAAATATAATTCATGCTGCAGCAATACGATACTTCAGGATTCCCTCGGATCATTCCGCCAGCTGCATTGATGGAGTGCTAATTAAGCATTGTTCAATTCGAGTCTCGCGTCATCAATTAATATTGGAAAATGTAAGCGGGCCGAAGAATAGTAAGAAGAGGAATAGTAAAATCAATCATTCCTCTAGCTGTGCAATTTCCCTCTGTGATATTATATGATGAACTTGAACTTTGGCAAGATCGCAAAATGAGCTGCAGTTTATCAGTCAATGCCCTCCAACAGAATTTTTGCAAAATTTGAAATCTGTGCACAATGGATTCGGTGAATCAAAATTCCATTTACTGGGGAAGCTCATGACGAATCTCTTGGCATTGCCACATTCCACTGCATTCGTGGAATTGAAGTATGCTGCACATGGAAACCTCCCCATTGTTTGGTTGAAGATATGCGGTAGTGAGCAAGATGCCCCACAAAAGATACTTATGTTTGATAGATGGTGTACAATCGAAAGATATTTTTTATGATGCCGCACAATTCGAAAGCGACAAATTTGATTTTTTTGCGCTGTTGAATTCGTCTCATTAATTTTCGTTGAATAATCATGCAGTATATCATTCATATATATCGAATTCATGTGTGGAACACTTCTTATCTGTAGATATGTACCTTGGTCATCATGATTACTTGGCAAGGGCAAATTTTTCCTGCAATTTACTAATCTAGTGTTTTTTTCGCCAATCTAGTGTTTTTTCACGACATAATCTTGTGTTTTTTCGGGAACCTAGAGTGGCAACACTGATTGTGAACGTTGGGAGTTTAATGGAAGGTATAAGATTGGAAAATTATCTGATTTAACCAACCACTTTCAATCGCTAAATCGAACTCTATTTACATAGACATGGTATATTTGGAACCGATCAACCAATGAACCTATCTACGCTACATTAGCTTGACTTCATACATTGCTATGAAAAGCGTACATTTGCCAATTCCACACTTTCAATCACGTGTAATTGGCAATCAACGCGAAACTGTATTCATCACGCATACGCAACGCACAGTCGCACACTGGGATTTTCGGAAAATGCGCCAGCAGGCAGCGTTTGAGTGAATGTTATTCTTAGATGCTTCCGGCTAAATTAGCGACGTGCGTGAATTCGGGACAAGGCAATACAAGTCGTTTTGGATGTGACTGATTTTCAGATATGATCTGCGGTGAAAAACCACGGTAAACACGTCTGTAAATGTATGTTACGCAGCCAAGCCTTTGCCGCTTTTAATGGAACGGTTGTGTACACATCAACAGCAAGTTTATGGGAGATGTTCCACTGCAATAAAACATGGCATATGAACATCTCTACTCGCGCCTCATCAAAACAATTCCCATCCTATATGTGAATTATGATTTTCAACAACGTAGTGGTACATATTATCACCGTAAATGAAACATAAACATTAGTCTATGCAACTGGTTCCCAACGTCGGCGATTTGGCAGTCTAGGGGGCGATAGGCGGGAGACAACGGACGAAGGGGGCGATGGGGGTTAAAATAACGAACGGGGAGATAGAGGGGCGATAACGCGTTAAAACGGCTATATTGGAGTCAAGTCGGAGAAATGATCTTTTTTTTTGACAATTCAACGAAAATTTAACTGTAAAAGTGCAATTTCGAGGTCGAGCCGGAAAGTTGACCTTTTTTTGGTCAACTCGTCGGTGATTAAAGTTTGCATGCCCATTTTTCGGTTCCCAGTATTTGGGGTGGGAGGGGGTGGGGCGATGATCAATGTGGAGCTTGAAAAGGGGGCGATGAGTGAAAAGAGATTGGGAACCACTGGTCTATGCCAAGCCGAAGATGCGTGATGATCACTGATAATTTCCTAGTCGTTTATCTTACACAATACAGCTATAAGTCAGGAGTTTAGGTTAATATAAACCGTATGCAGGACCGTAACTGTCGCACCCCAAACCCCAATTGGGGTGGGAGGAAAAAGGTCAAAGGGG
>ATSW01065678.1:0-13883 GCA_000444245.1 Botryllus schlosseri | reverse complement strand
CTTATAGGCCCCCCGGAAGTCTCACCCAGCCCCCCCCCCGATCGTAGGGCCACCACTGACTGTGACGCCAGAGGTTCGTGTTCACACGAATCAGAAACTTGCAGGCGGGGTTCGCATCATCCCTATAGTAATAATATAATTGCTATCGTGTTCACTGGGTTCACGGAGCAGTGTTGTACTTTAGTTGGCAAAATGAATATCAAGGTTCGAGTTCTTAATACAATCTGATCATGATGCAATCAATACTTACCATTGGCGCTGCTCCAAGATTGTGGTATTGTCCGTGGTTATTCTAAAACGGATTGATATATTAGGTTGGATAGAAGCACGAGTCCACCAACACAATACAGCAAAACGAATCAGATGAACTGACGAATTGGATATAGCAATAGTGATATGATAAGTTATTGACGTGAGCTCTATTGGTCTGAATCTGAATAATCAGACCAAATATATCGGCAAAAGGTGCTCCACATCCCCCGATTGTTAAAATAGTGTGCATCGGGTTAATTGGCAGAAAGTAAGTCCACATGCAATTGCGTAAGAAGTAGGTTTTCAAGAAAGAGTAGGCCTATATATCAGAGAGGAGATCTCAAATGAGCAATGCTACACACGGCTTGCGAGTCATTACATTGGTATAAAATGTGGGGCTGCTGGTCGAAAATTCTCAAGATACTTGAATGAGTGCTTTGCGATTGTCCAGGAGTTTTCTAACGTTACCATATCAAACGATTGCAAATCACCAATACCTTATCGGTTTATTAGGCCCACACACTTACCATCGGCGCAGATGCAAAGTTATGGATCATTCCCATCTGTCAGAACATTTAACAGCAATTACTTTTTGTAAGGATGAAGATTGAGATTGATACAGACAGAAGCTTCTCATACGGCCGTCGTGAGCTACCGATGATACTCAATGTGACGTTGAATAAGAACTAGAAAGAACTAACAAGTAAATGACATTGTAATGTAGCGTAATTAGATGTGTAAGGAGGAGATCCAGGGTTCCATATAATATGCGTAAGTTATTTCGATCTCACGCTCACGCTACAAGTCTTTCGAAAAAAAATTTGACAACTCTGATTAATACCAGGCATTTCTATAAAACAGTATTCAAAACAAGTTTTAAACACAATTTGTTTTAAATCCAACACGTCCTTTATACATTCGATAATAATTCTAAGAATACATATAGCCTACATTCTCACAGCTGGCAAGTTAAATGTGGACGGAACAGCAAAGAAATTGTGTACGATACAAACTTACCAGGTGACCGTGACCACCATGACTCACAACGTGACTAGAATGACTGCTAGAAGATCCCCCGTGCGAAGTAAACTGAAACGATAGTAGAAGACAATATCTCCCTCTCGATAAGGACTATTATTACAATTAGCAATGTTTAAATCAATAACTCACCGAATGGCTAACAGAATGATGAACGGATACTGCTTCGCCGTTATGTAACTGTAACAAAAGCAGCCATCATGATTCTGACCGTATAGGCCTACGGTAGGCCTATACCCAGTACATTGCCACACGGATGAAATGAGCCACAGGGCACATAGGATGAAACTGTGGGGTGCGTTCTTTTTGCACTAATCCAGTGGTTCTCAAATCTCAAACTGTGGTACGCGTACGCGTTTGCCAATGTGCCATATGAATAATGTTCTACCCCGCATAGACAATATTGTCTACAGGAAACAGTCGTATCTAGCAAATTAAATCCGTTTTCTCACCATTAATTGGTGATATCGTGTGTTATTAATGCCAGTTACAAATAATGCTGGTACATTTGACTAAAATAAGTCATTTAGGAACATAAGTGGTACGCGGTGTAGGATTAGAAGAAATTAGTGGTACGCGACCGGAAAAAGTTTGAGAAACACTGCGCCTAATCTCATCATCGCAACCCCTTGTTCTAAATTGAATTCCCCATAACGCGCTTATTTAAAGCAAATAATACAGTGCATCTAATAAACTTATGTTCACTAAAAACGGCAGATGCAAAACTATACAGATGTACAATGTACATAAATTTTACCTCGAGTGCAAGCAATCCTGCAACGAGAAAAACGGTGTGTGGGATGTTCATCTCGAATCTTGATTTGACTTCTTCTTTCCTACAGCTCGAACCAAAATATCCACGAATGACGACTACACTGTTAACGCTAAGTTATAATGGATTGAGGATGATCGAAATTTAAATGAGAAGCCAACATTGTTTCTTGATTACTAAATCGCCTAATGCGCTGTCACGCTCGCGCTTTTCTTTGGATCGGCGTAATCGGCGGGATACGCATAGTAGTAATGTAAAGAAGAAACGTAGCACTTTACATTGTAGAGTATAAATATAACTTGTTGGGGCCTAATAACCCTACTGTAACGATATGTAGCATACCTATCTGAAGAAATATCTGCTGCGATTCAAGTCGCCACGAGCAACTGTTTTCACTAAATAAACTTCACATTTGACGTATGTGGCTATTTCTATGAATGTTTCCAATCATCGCTATGGCGCGATGGAAATTGAGAACTTCACTATGGATACACAATTACACATACATAAATAAATGCGCCACCGATTCGAACTCAAATTCGCATGGAAACAACTGACCGTCCATTGTAAATTATGCAGTCTTTCTGGACATTTCTGTCCCCTGTCAGCTATCGGAATCGTTGCCATATGAACCAAGGCTCAGCACATTACGACCTTATTCGCACAGCTGACCATTATCTGATTTTGTTTTGAACGATTAAGTTGTGGCAAGCAACTGTATATATAACAAATTCATGCATTCTTCACGTAACTGTTAGCCAGGGCCGTGATCATGTCAGCCTACTAAAACGATGGCATTATGGCCTCCCGACTCGGTAGCTAACCTAACGGCTATAAGGAAAGGACTGGTTGCATTTACACACCCCATGGGGTGGCAACCACCGATCCGTCAGCTGTTTTATTCTGGCCGCAAGCGCGAGCACACTTCAGTGTTTGCACGTAATCCAGCCCGCGACTCAATTTTTGTTCTCCTTATATTTTCGTTCCGCCGCAACCTCTGAGTTGTAACATTTCACTCCTCAATTCGAGGTTGGTGGTGCGTTCCTGTCTGTAGTAACGAACCATGTAGCGTAGCCTCAACGTGAGTTCTATGCTGTATTTTCAGTCGAAACCAAGCTTCGTCAAATCTACCTCATCAATCATTTAAATTTGTATTCGTCTATACGGCAGTATAATAGGAAACATCACAACCGCAGGTCACCAGTTACCAAACATAAGATTATTTCAACACAGATTAAAACACTACAGCATTAGAGATATACAAATGCATAAAAAATCACAGTGATTCGAAATTACAGTAAACCGAGTTGATCGATTGGCGCATTGGCGGTTATAAATTGATCCGAGTTCCTTTGACAAGACGAAATCGAAACCGGGAGACATCCTCCCAGCTGACATCCACGTCGGCACCGAGTTTCCGCCTCACCACCTCCAAAACCTCTTTTTCCGCCTCCGAATGACTTGTATCGGCAGACTTAATGTAATGACACTCGCTCGAAGCAAAGTGACAGCTTATTGCCTGTGAGAAAGGAGAGTGATAAGCGCAGGAGTCAGGCGAAGTGTGCGGGCATATCTATGCAGACCTTTCGGAATCCATCGCTGACATTCGTTCCAGATCCATGTATCAAAAGCGGATGAAAGAACACTGTATCGCCTTCTTCCATAATGAGATGGACACGCGGCGCGTTTGGCTCGTAATCAAGAATGCCGTGATATAATTTGTTGACGCCTCCCTGTGCAAAATTAGCATTCTAGATACCGCCGTCGCAATAGTATGTAATAATCAGAGGTGATCAGTAATGAAGTTCTTCTACTTCATTTATGTTACTTCTACTTGTATTGAATATCAACGGTGACTACATTGACCAACCCTGGTTATAATATGTCTGTTTAGCAAAAATAACACAGACAAGAGACGATGTAAGGCGGTACGAGCCCTCGCCATCGAAAAGCTGTTGCTGGTGATCGCATAAAATCTAGGCTGACAGTTTGGTCGTTGCCACTTATCTCTAAATTTCATACTTCAGTCACCATGCGGTATTAGCAGTGGAGCCGATAGCTGCAATCATTTATTTCGCCTTGAGAGTAATATCTGATGCTGAGCTTCATTAAAGACATATTAGAACAGTGATGCTGTGTATGTGCTGTGTATCAACGTGTTCTGGTGGTGTTAATAGGGAATAAACGCTACATCTTGGCACTATTGATGTCAGCATTAGGGTTGCCATACGTCCGGAATTTCCTGGCCGTGGCATGAAATTAGACTTTGAAGGCAAATATGGTAAAATGTGCTTAAAAATGTAGGATTTAGGTTGTCAGACTTCTTTGCAACTGCAATGAATATTCAAATTTCTTCATGACTGCATGCAAATATTCAGATTTTTCCATGACTGTAACTTCATGCTATACTGTTGGCAAACTTTAATCCAAATCCTATCCATATACAGAACAAACCGTTAAATCAGTTTTTTTTCAAATTAACCTGCTTTGTTTTTAAACCTAGTTCACTGTATTTACTTCAAAAGTAGGCTACACATACCATACATGGCCTATACTAGACCTACCCATCAAATCTTTCACTTTATCAATCTCTTAGAGCTAGCTACTGGCTACTTCTACTTGTAGCCAAATATAAATTCATGACATTATTTCTCATTTCATGACAACTATCATATTGGCGCAACATCACAAAAACAAAAATATCAAACAAGCATTCACCTCCCACTGAGGGTATCCGTGCTCTTTCAAAACTCCTGTTTTGTGACTGCCTGGTTGCACCACGAGACAGCCGTTAGACCTATCTACTCTCTGCATGGCGGTCCACGCCGCACATATCTGATCGGCGGGTCGGAATATGAAGTAATGAAGATCTTGGTGAAGGGGATGTCGAGACGTTTTTTTACCTGAAGAAAATGGTCTATTCAGCACAATAAGGTGAAAGGTCTTGCAGACATACAGCCAGACACCAGGGAATTTACGCATATTTTAGCGCTGCCTGGTTAGGTTTGAAAAGAAGTAATGGGATCAATGTGGCATGTCTATACTATTTCCAGAATATGCTTTTGAGAGAAGGTAAGGAAGGCTCTACAAATATTTTTTACAATAATTCATCAAGTACAAGAGTCTTGGCCGTTGACAAGTTGACGCAATCGTCTTAACACGAGAACCGATTAATTAGTCTAATAAGCAGCGTAATGTGTAAGCATGTTTTCTAATCAACCACGAATCACTATTTATATCGGACTACCTTGAAATTGGTTGCGCGTGACACACCCTAGCCACCCATTACTCAGTGAATCAGCAACAGTATTGTGCAATCTCGTTTGATCACGTAGACTCGGAACGAGCGCAAACATTCCATACAACAGATGTTTGCAAACAAACACGAACCCACAACCTTACAAAATGCAGCGTAACACCAATGGCTGCGTAATTTGCGATTGGATGGTAGATTAAGCCTACTGTTTGGACATAATTCACTAAGTATTTAGCCCATCATAGAAACACTATTTTTGCTAACCTGTATCTGGGGGTTTATTAATCAGCATACTGTGCACAGCCATGATGTTTGATCCCGTAATGGATTCAACGTATTGGTGGATCTGGAATAGGAAAAAATAACTAATTTTCTATGACACAGCCTCAATATTCTTGATCGACATCCCTTACACGTACAGTACACTGTACACTGTACAGTGTATGATTTGTTCAATATGTGTATTATGCTGAGGACATGCAAACAAGTATATTCAAACTTGGGATTTACAGACAGCAATCGAAAGTTACAATGAGATACACAGTTTTATTACAATAAGCATGAAGAAATGAACAAACAAATTCCATTATGGAAACAATAAAATCTGCTCGGTGTTGCAGCCATAAAAATTCCTGATGAAAGAAAAATATACAGCAATTCTCACCCTGGCATTGTGGCAATAGCTGAATAGAACCGGGTCATTGTAAAAGTCTTGGATTTTCGTGATTGCTTTTTCCCCTTCGACGTGCTCACTCTTTGCGATGCTCACATCTTTCATTACTGTCATTCCGGGAATTGTCACCTGGAATTGGACGAGACAGACACTTGAAAAAATCTATGGTTTTATAGAAAGTGAAAAGGAATCACAAATCCAATGCGGGTACCTGTCGTTTGGAAATTTCCTCGAAACGCTGCCGGTACATTTCGATTTCATTCGGAGGAATCAACTTTTTGATAACCACATAGCCATTCTCTTCATAAAATCGCCTCTGCTCATGTGTCAATATTCCCGCACCATCAATGGTGTACCTGAAGTCTTTTGAGGCGGTGTTTTCTGGCACCTTAAGAGAAGAATTACAATAAAATCATCGCAGGCGACATTCAGGATGAATATTTTCCATAATAACAGGAGCACAAGATTAACTGGTAAAATAGCTAGACAAAACTTGGCTCCATGGCCCCTTGATAATTAGGTACAGTAGCAGAATGGATGTGCTTCAGCAAACTTGTGACTAGGTAAAATAAATACACCTCAGGTACTGTTTTTGACATGGTATTATGATAGCCTTTGTCTGCACCACTACTTAATGCAACGAATATTATTGTCTAATGAACTAGTAAACAAGCATTTATGAAATGCAGAGCATAATTAAGAAACATTTTATATTAGCACCGAGGTGGAATTTTATCGATGACTTGATACAATTGCACATGATTTCTAATATTCTACTCATTAAAACAAACGTACCAACTGCTTTCGTCCTGACCTCAGATGGCTATGAATGATCTGAAGTCTCTTTGCATCCATTAGTCAACTGTGTGCTACAATACTGGGTAAACGAAGTAATCAATTCGCATATAGGAATTCAAGGATAGCAACCTAGCACTACACGCTCTTATGCATTCAACTAAGAGTTGAGTCACATCATTATAGCATTGCAAAATATCTTGATGATACTTCAATTTATATAGATGAGAAAACATTTACCAAGAGTAAACAGAAGTGAACGCAACAGCAGTGCACGCCATATTTATTTGCATGACAAGTAACCAATAAAATATCGACCAAAAGTACAACCACACAACTCATTCGACCTTACGACGGGACCCACATATTGCCATGTCGATCAGGTAACGTTTTGTGTGGTATATCCCAAATCCAAGGCTCATCACTTTCAGCATATGGAATGATTGGAGTAGAGAAGGGCAAGACCAGTTCCGGTTTAACGCCGTGCGATGAAGTCAACCGAAAAAATGTTTTGGTGTCGTCATTGTAAAATCTTTGCGGCAGGAACAAAACTCCCAACTCGTAGGACTTGATGGCCAGTTGGGAGCCTTTCTTTTCCAGCGCTCCCCAGGCTGCTTTTGACAAATTGGAGCTTGTCAACAGAAACCAAGCCGCCTTCGTGAAATCTTTATCCACTCTAGTGTAACTTTTAATGTGGGGCGCAGCCTGAGTCCGGACTAGGTACCGAGACTTCCAATTGTGCAGGAAATTCTCAAGCCAAATCTGCTTTTTCGCCACAGAAAAACTGTACGGTATGGACGCGCCAGCCGGGTACCCTTCTAGACTCATTCTTACATTTTCGACGGTCGGAAAAATCAACTTTAACGGGGCGTTTGAAGACAAAGTGCCGATCGAACCGAATTTTTTCACCTTTGCAGAAGAAAGGCTGCGCAGCCACTCGCCACATAACCATTTGTCTTTATCGCTTCCGAGCGATCCAACACTCGAAAACTGTCCAATAACGGGCCAATTCGACACATCTTCCACATACTCCCGCAAAACACGTTGCAACCTCAAGTGACCCCATTTCGACAAAGAAGAATCTTTATGTCTCCCTGGTACCGATCCTATCAAAACCACCTTTGCCGAAGACAACTCGTGTTGCTCAATCAAGTCAATCCATTTCTGTAACACGCCGTGCCGCTTGTAGCTTTTCAAGTAATCAATGAGGTCAGTTTTAAAACAAAATTTACTTTTGACAGCACCATCCGCACTTCCTACCAAGCTGAACATTGGGCTTATCCAAATGCCTTGCGTCTTTTGATGCCAGTCTTTCGCAACGAGGTTGCACGTATGTATGATAACACGCAAACCGCTCTTATAGCGTAACAACATCATTTTAGTATGATGCGTACCAAAGGGCGGAAGTTCCACTTTACATGTTTTGAGGTTGGGATATCGGTCCCTATTCAATCCTGTGTAATCTGCGGCACGTTCGCCGTGGACTAACAAAATCGGAATTTGTCGCTTGTGTGCGGGAAGCTGTTCGAGAAACCAAGCCGCGTTGATGCAGTAGTTGAATTGTGCTGTTTCTAGCAGATCTCCGAATTTTACACTCAATATATCTTTGATATCAAGAGAGCCCAGCGGAGTGTCGGGGTGGTGGTAGTTGAACTGATCAGGCAGACCTGTTACAGTTGACAAAACATAATTTAAAGGCAATGATTCTCTCCACACCACCACGGGATCGCGACTGGGGCTATCAGCTTTGCGACGTTTGGATTGCGAATCCGATTTTGGGATGTCATGCGTATTTTTTGACGTGGTCTGTGATCCCGGGAATATTTTTTCATGTGATTTGGTGGCGTTACCTGAATTATGATCACAATGCAACGTATGTTGTAATAACTGCTTTTGCTTGATTCGAGCAGGACTTGCATATTTTCTTGGTACGTTACTCGGATTAGAATCAGACGTTGCTTTGATCGGTTTGAGAAGGGATGCGTTGTCTTCATCTTCTGATTCACTGCTATCCGATATCGTCCACCCTTGCGATGACTTGATCATTGACATTGCATAGGCTACGGATACGAGTCTTTTTCAGAACACTAGCTGAGCGGCATAAATTCATGAAGTTATGAGTTGGTTAACTTTTACAGCGGTCAGGAATTAAAGGCACATCAACATAGAATGGCAATAGATCATTTGAAGATTAGAAAATGCATGATGTATTTTGAAGTAAATGTTTGAAGGTAATTCTACCAGACCATGAACTAGAGCCCGACCGATATATCGGCATCGGTATGCGTCTTCCTCAAAGCATGGAATCGGTCAACTCGTGTGACGTTTTCACTTAATCTATATCAGTGATTCTTCGACTTTTTTGGACACGCCCCACTTAATAATAGTGAAAAATTTCGCGGAGTCCTTATCGTCATATTACAACGTGCAACCAGAATGCTAGCAATCCTAACGGATAGTTTGACGGCATGGAAGGTTATGATTTGGTGAGAGAATTCCCAAATAGGAAATTCGGACTATACACAGAGCACTAACTATGTATTGGAGGAAAAATTATCAGTTGACTGCGTCTTTGCGCCCCCTTTCAGATGCTTTGACGCCCCCCTCAGTTTGAGAACCACTGATCTGATTGAATATGTGGAAAAGATGTCTTTCTGAATTATTGCATAATATATATCCCTCTTGGGGTGGAAATACTAGTTTTTTACTGCATTTTAGGGTGAATAAATGAATATATGGGGTCGTATGGTGCGATTACGAAAGAACAAATCGGCTTCGTTCCAAAATTTTTATATCAGCCAGGCTCTAATGTTTGCGTATCAAATACCTTAACCTAAAATCACGACTACAATACTTGTACTTTCATTCCAACTCTATCTCGGAGAGCGCTTACTGCGCTTGGATTTATGATGCGACCGTGACTCATAGTCACCATGTCTCTTTTTATCGTGCCTTCTGTCTTTTGACGATGAGCTTTTCGAACGATTCTCACCGGACCGCGACGATTCCTTTCTGTGAGAACGAGACTTGCTGGAATAGAACGATTCATCGTTTTTGCGAAACGATTCACAGTCTTGACCTGGACGCTGTGAGTAATATGTCCTATGCCTTGATGACGATGGTGTATCATTAGGCATGCAGTCTTTCGTTCGGTCCCTATCTATATTATCTTTCACAACTCCAGTCAATCGTTTTTCTTCATGTATTTCATTGCCAATCTCGTTATCATCTTTGTGCTTCGTATTCCACAGCTTTCTTAACTCGTCCATGTGAACTTCCAGCACGCTCCTTATGATCTCGGTTTGCGAACGTTTTGTGATGTGTACGTTTTTCGCTCGGTATGACTGCCGCCGTTTTTTCATATCCCGCATCTTTTGCAGGAGTTCAATGTCGCTGAGGTTATCGGGATTTTCTTTTTGATAAAGTTTTTCAGCCGCCTGCGTTTCTAGATCGACAAAAAGAGCCTTATCTGTCAGCGGTTTGTCTTCTGAATAGCATTGCTTGATTTCTTCGTTGTAGACCGTTAAGCGTTGTTCTGGAGTCAAGTGGCACGTGTATTTCTTATCAGACCGTATCAAAGGAGAAGAGGGCGAAATCTTTGCTATTATACTATCGAAATTAACACATAGAGCATGGTCATGTCTAACACGCTGTTCTTCATCTACAATTTCAGTCACTTCTTCCGGTAAATATCCCATCGCCTTCCATTCACAGGATTTTTGGTGTGACTCCAGGCTTTTAGGCATGATAATATGATGGTGATTGTATGGACAAGGAGTACACTCAGTTTCACTGTCAAGTTTCGGTGGCGTCCAGCCAATCTTTTCTTCAAAATGCGCCAATATGCGACTCGCGTTTGATACATATTGATCTAAATCACCGTCAGTAGGACCTGAATCAGTATGACTCGAACTGTGTTCCTCGAGTTCCATGATAACGAAGCTATCTATTATAATTAACCTGCATTTAATTAAGACAGTCTGCTCTAAATCATATAAAGAATTTATTAAAATACATTATATAATCATGAAATAACAAGCGATCTCGCATAATAATACATGTAATCGGCTAAAAAAGTTTGTTCGTCGACCAATGTTAATAGAATTGGCAAAGCTGTGATTGCAATCATCATTCTTCGGAGCAACTGCCCTACATGTCCTTTTAGTATTTAACACATGAACTTCTTTGTAATTGTGTCCAAGTTTCCAGCAACAAAGCACAGAATAGAAAACAATGTAGGGCCTATTAGTGACTGTGATCACCCTTTCAACCAATTTTGCAATGCTATCCTATTAAAATATACATATTGTCGGAAGCTACAGTTTGAATTCTCTGCACATTATCAACTATAGCGAGTATGGCACATTAGTATGCTTCTACAACTAGCTTAAATTGGAGCTGCAGAATATAGGCCACGTTGGTCAGGAGATAATAATGGTATGGTAAAAAATGCTTCAAGGTACACAAGTTGTTAATATGTATATCTCAACAAATGCAGCACACGGCAAGTTATGATATGAGTTTGCTATAACCCAAAATCATATCTTCAACGTACTTATGGTCAACAACCATAAGTAATAGGCCTATCATAGTAGGCTATCAGATCCAGGTAGGCTACACTATAATGCTTCATCTTGATAACAACAGGCCAAAACAATACACAATGTCGACTTACAGTAGCCTATAATTTTAAATATTCAGCTTATTTATCATGTGTTACTCAGGCTAGTTGCGAGTCTTGCGACCATGAGACTGCAGCCAATGATGCATTCAGGTTGCAAGATGAAATTGGGCAATCCGCCATTATGATTGACAGGTATTTAGGTTAACAATTGATGTTACAGCGGCAACCCACAAAATATGTGTTTATAACGTCAAATTCCATTCATGCTTAGACCACATCGGAAAAATCGATTTTCAGCACAGGTTAGAAAGAGCATAAGATGCAGCACTTGAACCGATTAGTAAGTACAATTGAAGGCACCAGGAGTATGCACAGTGCACAACAAGGCAAGCAGCATGTTCATTGTTCATGTACTGAAAAAGTTGGCGAATCAGATACTTTGCCGAGTTGAAAACGCTACGAAGTAATAACAAATTTGAGAAATTGATCACAAAAATATAATCAAGTTGCATTGATTCATTGTCCAAAGTAAGAGTGCCAAAATTACAGAACCCACCACATTGAGTAACTCAGGAATTCTTGTTCAATTTTCACCTTGTTATAGGCACACACGAGTTGTGGGGCAAAAGTCCTACATCTGCAGGAAATAACAAAACCATCTTTCGGCAAAGACACTAACAGGATTAATGTTGGCTTTTTCGATCAAGAACTTTCGGTTTCAACAATATGGTGAAACCCATCCCATTATACTCATTCGTCTATTGTTGTCGATCTGTTTTAGGTAGAGAATCGTGTTCACATAATCGGGATAGACAGAAAGTCATGTTATACAAAAAAGGAAGGCAAAAACAACACTAACAAGAGAGCATCAGTGGCATGTGGAATAAACTACCGGTAACGCCCAAGAACTACAATTTGTCATTTAAATCCACAATAGGCTCGAAGCCAGTTAGTTAATTTACATGTAATCTCAGAACTAGAAAGAGTTTTAGATTCGCCTAACAAGGCCAGTCTCGAGACATTCTCTTCAGTAACATTCGAGAGACAGTACGTCTTTGCTTTATCGCATCACACAGTCGGTACAGATATAAGGATGAAAGAACACTAGGAATATTGCTCCAACCAACTAACAAACTTTCGGATTGCGATTTAATACAACGAGTTAAGGACAAGCATAGTCCGTCAGTCTATCGGTTTACATCACCAATTGCGCCCTTTTATGTGTTTCGCCACATCGTGAGCCTTATTTATAATGTCAGAAATATCGATGGTTTCCGGGTAATTTTGTAGCAGTTTCATGTTATGTCCAAAGTCGCCGTGAAGCAGACGATCTCTTACTAATACGATCATCGCCACACACACACAAACCAACAGATCGAATCGATGCGGATCGGCGAAGAGCGAGTCCCACATTTGAATTGTGTCCGGCAGAGAAAACTCTTGTGACAGCAGCAACGACATCCACCGAAACAGATAGAACTCTTTTCTAATGTTCTGTTCCTGCAGCAGTTGCCACACCTCCTGATCGGCGTTCTTGAGCAGATTGACGACGCGGTCCATGGAGCCGTTTATCCCGGTGGTCGAATCGTCCAGAGTCTTTATGAAATGATCCCGGATTTCGCTCATCAGGTTGGTGAAACAAAAAAAGGTGTCGCACTCGGCGTGTTTGGCCCATTCCTTGTTAGGATCGGAGGCGAACGTGTAATAAAGCGGTCCTATTATCTCATTCATTCCTTGCACGTAACCTGTGCCGGGATTCAGCTTCGCGTAAATGAACAATATTCTTTCGACGACTTCCCAATGGGCTTCTGACCCTTCCGGCAACGCGACGTACTCATGCACCGCTTGCTTTTTCTTACTTATCACGCCGGCCATCATTCCTAAACGATTTTTGGAAACGTTCTGGTAGTGCAGCGAGTTTTTCTGAACCCTTCTATGCAATCTTTCCGAGCGATTCGACGGATCTACGAGTGCGTCGCACGGGTATGGGGTCGCGTTTTGAAAAAACGATATATCGGGACACAGGCGACGCACGTCTTTATCGATTTGGTTCAGCACCTCGTTGTCTTGAAAGTAGGAATTCCACTCACTGCACGGGTTAGGATTCAGGGGGTGATCCTCCAGAGTGACATCGGCTCGCTTTTCAGAATACCCCTTCTTCCCGGGACATATAATAAGATCGTTCACAAATCCATGATATTCTTCTCTGGTACGCAGCAGCGTGGCGTCCCACACATTACGTTTCGACGGCAGATATTTCAATAAAACTCGCCATGTAAGCGCACGTATTCCACAAGATTCGGCGATCCCATAGCATGATAACTGCGCCAATTCCTCCACTTCAATGACCGGGGCACTTAGTAATTCCAAAAACTTGCTCTCTCGCTCAGCCATGAAGAGCTAATATTGCAAGTTCAGGCTATGCACAAATCTACAACACATACCTGTACAAACGAGAAACACAGTGCGTGTT
>ATSW01065620.1:0-13688 GCA_000444245.1 Botryllus schlosseri | reverse complement strand
ACTCAGGACTGTCCTGTATATAATTTTGAACAAATGCGTCTATTCCCCACCAGAAGCCACTGAATTCACCACTAGTCAGGAATTCCCAACTGTTTGGAAACCACTGGCTTAGAGCGCGATATTTTATGAACTGTTGCCTTCGCCAATGCTCCATCCCTTTTAATTCACCATCAGACGTTCACGGATATTTGGGCATATCGCAATCACGTCATGGCTCCAGTCTCCATAGTAAAATAAAGGCAAAATATTGTAACAAAATAACAGATTAACTGAAATGAGTATCACCAATTTTATTCAGAAATTATTACAAAATATAGTATTTGGCTGAACAGTTGAAATGCCAACCGTTGTAACGATTGTATATTCAGTCACGGATATTGCAGACAGAGATAATAGTACGCATTACATTCAGAGCACTTGAGAAGTATCACGCTGTTCATTGCCACCAACCTGACATTTCAGGTCACGAAAAGTCAAAGTCAGCATTTATATCAAGTTCTCTTTTACAAGCCTAACGCAAACATGCAATTACTATGACTGATCTGCTATTCGAAACACCGTTTGACTACCAATACACATATAAGCAAGCGTTTAACAAATTTCAAAAAATAACTATCTCTTGCTCAACTTATCTCAACAAAAAACTTCATTCATATTCCGTTCCATCGCTATAGTGTCGGAAATACAATTCGCCAATATGGACGATAATTCAAACTTAAAGTGTGCAGCGGTAAACAACATGCGATGACTTATGTCATCACAATCACTCTCACGAATCTGGCAAAGCTAGGCAAAGGCAACGGCACTTCTTCGATGGCAGTCATAGATCGAACAGTGTTCACGATGATCACCAATGAATGTTTTCCATGAACACGAACAAATATTTATAAACGACAAAATATATTGTTTTTGCGTTTGGAGATGGTTAGGTACAAATTTGGGTTTCGAGTATCCTAAGATTAGGGTTGGAGTATTAGGGTGGGGGAGGGGGATATTAGGGTAGGAGGTGGGTTAGGATCAAGGTTGGGGTTAGCTAGGCTTACCATACGTCCTCTTTTAAGAGGATTTGTCCTCTATTTTGACTTTTTTGAAAGTGTCCTCGGAGGACGCCCTTTTGTCCTCTTTTTTTTAAATCTTGTCATCTTTTTTGAAAATTTAGGTCAAATTTAGAGGAAAATGCGAGTGATATGCCGCAAATAAGCGCAGAAGTGAAGCTCCGGCGGGTATTTCGGAAGGAAAAGTGGTGATTTTAGCTCTGAGCGAAAAGAAGACCTTTTTTTTTCAGTCATCCACCTGGCAATGTGGAGTGAAAAACGTTATTTTGAGCTCTGAGCGGAAGTGATGACCTTTTTTTTTTTTTAGTCAACCGATCACGAAGTGGAAAAAATTTACCGGTTTTTGAGTATTCTTCTCCAGTTTGCATTTCTGAAATTTCTGAAAAAGTGTCCTCTTTTTACATTTCCAAAATATGGTAAGCCTATGGTTAGCAAATCCCAAGATTAGGGTCGGGAGTTAGGGGGATATTAGGGTTCGGGTTAGGGGGATATTAGGGTTGAGGTTAGGGGATTGGAGGTGGGTTAGGGTCAAAGTTGGGGAGGGGTATCCCAAGATTAGGGTCGGGTGAAGAGGCAAATTAGGGCTGTGTGAGAGGGAATATTGGGGTTGGGGAAAGGAAGATTGGAGGTGGCTAAAATCCCGATTAGGGGTAATCAAACCCCAACTTTAAACCTAACCCACCTCCAACCCCCTTTCCCCCAACCCTAATATCCCCCTTTACCCAAAAACCTAATATCCCCCTTCCCAAACCCCAATCTTCGGACACCCTACCACACCTCCAATCTCCCTCTCCCCATCCCTAATATTCCCCCTCCCAAACTCGGATATCCCCCTTCCCTAACCCTAATAGCCCTCTTCCCTAACCCTAATATCCTCCCTCCCGCAACGCTAATATCCCCCTAACCCAAATATCCCCCGGCCCGCGGACAGTTTTCTGTGTTACATAATGAGCCCTAATGTCGTTTGTGGCAATCATGGTGTTTCTCGACTACAATGGTCATTTACACCAGGCTGATATTTCTAATTTTTGATTCCGTAACCACCGACTTGTAGCACGGCACACTTCTAGGTTTTTGCAAGACACCGCTCATGCCAGGGGTCGTCAACTCAAAACGGGTCGCGAGCCACTTTTCAAATTTCCTAGAGGACGCCGGGCGCATGAATTCAATATCGAGATTAATTAGTCCACACAGTTGAACAACGACGCTATCTCGTCACCTACTCAACCCTAATGAATTGATATATTGGTAAATTTGGGGTACCGGGCTTATCGAACGCCTTGAAATCTTAATTAAGGATTGCACCGTGTGTTGATTGATCAGAGAGAGGCAGACATGGTGGTGCATGTATGACAATGCTATTCTCAAATCCACATTGTATTCCACATTATCGGCGAGAAATGGCTTTGAAGTGCATATATATTCGGCGTGTTAATTTGCAAGCGCGGTTATTGTTGGTTTTGAATCACCGTCTACGCTGGCTCTGTCACCAATTAATTACCAAAATATTACCATGCGAGTAATTCCTGGATTTAGCCAACCATTTCACACATTTTTGCTGTAGGGTTTGAACGAACTACTGTAATACTCGATTCGATACCATATTACGATAGGATCAGTATACTGTAGCCACACAAAAAATCAAACAAGCTGTTTCACGAGGAAACAATTCAGGATGTAACCACTATAGTGAGCGGTCAGGATGCCATAGTCATTTGTCGCGTCGAATATGTAGGTCGCGCGCGCTCGAACATCTGTTTTCAAAATCCGCTTTCGACGAAATGCACATGTCTTGTTTGTTTATTATATTTACCTCTCGCCAGCGGGCATTTACACTACTTTCATCCAATATTAAAAAAATAAGATTCCGATTGTAAACGGCTTTGTGGAAAAAGAGAACAAAATTGAATTTGACATGACTCCTGATTCCTGACATGACCCCTGTTCCTAGTTTTACATGACCGGACGAAATACGTGTAGGCTGCCAACGTTCCAAATGGTTATTTCATAGCCTATTATTATATCGGACGATGCCTGGCAGTCAAATTTAACAGGTAATCAAAAGAATTCGTTTCGTTCCTGTAAGCCTTACCTCTATAATAACTAGTCAGTACCGACTGCAACGAAGATTCCTGCGTCATAAAGTGATGAAATATTTGATGAGTCATATAACATATCTAATAGGTCACTTTCCTGCATTTGATTTGCAATCATTGATCCCATATAATTTAATCATATATTCCTCATGACAGATAGAAGAACTTCCATCCAGGAGTGCAGAGAATTATTATCAGAGGAACTGGAAGCCATGATGGAACACGGAATCATAAATGACATTCAAACAATTAGGCTCCTTAGTGAATGTGGAGATGAGATTATCAAGAATAGAATGAAGAAAATACACAGAATCGTCATCAACGATATGCCATACCTGCTACAGAATGATAACATATTATTGGCTTCGATGATAAAAAGATTATCACCACTAACAGAAGTGTTTTTCGACGAATTCAATTTGGAACCGTCCGTGATTCCACACGTGAAAGGATTTCTCCCTTTCGTTGATTCGTTCAAGGTATATCATAATCACGGTAGTCGAATCGAGTGACATTCTATTCGAATGTTCATGTCCGGATGTCTATTATATGGTTCCGATGGAATCCCTTATTTGGTTATAATTCAATCATATTGCGTGCACACACACATTAAACTTCATCATCCGAAATTACTTCTCCTGTCCATACATAACTGACGCTTCGGCCACACAACCAATGATTTTTAATAAACCTAATTTGGAAATACAAAGGATCCTCCCCATAGTTCTTAGTGATTGCATACGGCAGCCGTTGTTGGGTCTGTACGAAATCTTAGTTTTGACAAATGATTGGAATTTTATATCGTGAGTCGCAAAATGTTCTACAGGTTAACTTCTTTTCTTTGCATAGTCGGTGCCACATAGAATAGCTAAATATTTGAAACGAATCGTCCGTCCACCGATTAATTATTGTACAAGTTATCTTATTATGTATTCGCTACTTCTGTTTTTATACGAAATATTGGTGATCCCGTCCCTGATTGTACTTGCCTTTACCAGTAACAACGTGAGTGATTTCATTCTAGCATTATTTGCAATATTTCTCGAATGTGTTGCTGAATCAACGAGATGGAGTATAAGTGTCTTAGCAAATTATTTGAACTATAGATGGTGTCAGGTTAGTTACGATACCATATTATATATATCTATCACGTTACTCCTGTCTTACGTAGCCTATACAAATTACAATTGTGATTAAGTGGTCTGTACAATGCTTCGGAAGTATCTGATCGACTATTTTCAATGTAATAGTAATATGATCTTCGATGATGAATGAATTTGAATTCGATCTCTTCCAGTTTATAATAATTATAGTTGCTCGTGTTTACGTGCCAATAGCGTATCTGCCTTGGTTGAATCAGGAAATCCTGAAATCTATCTGCGACAATTGAAAGGCAAAAGTCCGTTATACGCTTCGTTATCATCTAATTATTCGAACTACTTGCTTTAATGTTTCTGACATTTCATTTCATACTAATTGTGATAATCTAAGTACGCCTTTGTCTAGGTCAGCACAGTGGTTGTCGAGGATACATACTTGGCGCACGATAATATGGCCGGGTATTTGGATATTTTACGGCAATGCCACAGCAGTCGATTCTGCCTGTGGAAATGTAATCTGACCAAGGAAAAACACAGGATGATTGCGCAAAGCTTCCAGACGGTTGGCATTAAGGTATTGATGATTCGATCTGTAGTTTTACACACATACGGTATATTGCTGTTGTATTAAGCTGATTATTATTTGTATGGATTTATACCTAATAATTAATGGTGACTCACCAGACGGATCCTACTACCAATTTGGTATCCAATAAGCTCGAATGTATTCACGTTGCATGTTATGAACCATTGGGTAATGAGTATTTACAAAACATGTAAATAAATGGCGGTCCGTTTCAGTTATAGCACTTGGATGTTATCTCAAATGCACGCAACCAATCTCGACTTTTAATGTTCACGCAAAACACGGTAAAACTATTCGCGTATTAAATGTAAAATAGCGTTATTAAACAGTGAATACTGCTGGACACATAAACATCCTTAAATCTTCAGGTTTTGCTGAATTTCTTGCCGGGGCTATATGCAGGGAATAGATGGGAGAGACTTTATGTCGGATTTAATGAGGTTGATCCTCTGACAGTTATAGAGCAAAAGTTTCCAAATCGCTTATCATTAACTACTGACGTTAGCGCATAACATGGGATTGCAGAACGTAAAACCTGACCTAAATCATACCGACATTATGCATTCTCAGGGTAAGCCACCACATTGTTTTTTAGTGTTTGGTTGCGAAATGTTATGTAAAACGCAGATTTGGGTTGCGCTATGAAATTTCAGAATCACTGTATGTCTAAGAGTGGTTCTCAACTCGGAAGGGGGGGGGGCGCCCGCTTGGGGGTGCGGAGGCTCTCAGGGTGGCGCGAGAAATTGACCAAGTCCGTATGAATTGTGACTAAACATGTGCTTCACAACCATTCTCAGAAGACGATTGTTGAAGATGAAACTTATTTCAAATTCATGAAAGCTTCCCAAATACGAACTCCAGCAGTCGCGTTCAACGGAGTATAGGCTTATTTCAACTTCATTTGAGCGGGGAAGCGAGTGGCGCAGTTGGTTAAGCGCCAGCGTCACGACACCAATGGTGGTGGTTCGAATCCCGGTTCGGACCAATTACTATGTGTCGGAGGTTCTATGGGCTCCTCATCGCCGACCTCACTGCAGTCGCAGTGCCTTGAAAAGCCCAATCCGAGTGGGCCGAGCTATAAGTCGGCAGCAAAAACGAGACGATGATAAAAAAGCGCGCGTGACAGACACTGCCTGAGAGAGTGCAAGAACGAACATTGAAGAGACGAAGAAATGCATATTCATTGAACTGTATAACTTGTAATGCCGTGGAGCACAAAGCCTTAAAAACAGGCTATAAGCACCACTGATGTGAATGATAATAATAATAATAATAACTTCATTTGAGCAAATCTTTTAGATTCTTTGAATATTTAGAGCAATTCCTACGTCTAAATCATTCATTACTTCATAGTTTTGGCTGTAGCCTTAAGTTCGGTGCGCTGGGTAGCTGTTGTTATTAGGTGGCGAACTATAGCAGACAGAATATAGGTTGCCAGGTTTTGCCCTCGATTTAACGACACAATTTAATGATCAAATTTAGCATGGCAGGATAGATCGACGCCGTGCCATCTCCATAGTCACTACCAGCATTAGGATTAGTGTCAGTGCAACCTACCTTGAAATAAATTGTTGTCCTGTGCATTTTTTTTGTTATTTTCAAATAGGTTTTGTGAAATGATGTACTCTTTTCTACATGACGATAAGTGCGGGGGGTTCAGGGGGCGCAATGTTTTTTTACCATCGCCAAGCGGGGCGCATGTCTAAAAAGGTTGAGAACCGCGGGTATATCAGAAAGAGATTATTTGAATACTGCAACGTAGAAAATACTGATCAGTATAAAGCCGTATGGTGTGTCACTAGCAGTCGAGCAGTATACACTGGAATTTTATTCTGGCCATGCTAATTTGAACGGTAAGACAGTTATAAACAGAAAATGTGGAAATGTTCTGGAATTTCGATAATGGGGAATTTAGCTAAAGGAGTTTGTCTGAAAAGGTTTTCGCTGTCAAAATGCCACATTTAAGCCATTTATTTAAAAAGTCAAAACATATTCACGGACCAATGAGCAAGTTACCGAAATTCTGCGATGCCCATCACAAAAAAACGATTAAGACTTTATTGATGAGTAGATTCTTATTCTATAGATATCGATTTTGGCAATTATCGATGCAAGAATGTCGGCTGACGCATACCAAGAAATCGCATTTACACTTAACTCAATCGGTTGCGAAGAGATGCAATTCCAAAACTGCGAATTGACGAGGCAGAAACTATCTGAATTCTGCACAGGGTGTAACGACAACGATCTATCTGTAAGTTCATTCGACATACCGCGTGTAACTATAGAATCCCGGTGATTTAAACGAAATTGACGGAATGAGTGAGTAAACGATTACCACAAACATCGCCGAGTAAATCGCTATCGAAAAAAGAAGCTATACTAAAGGATATTGATGATACAATTGAAAATGATAAGATTACAATATGAATATCTGGCAACTTGAATGAAAGGTAAAAAATGGAAGATAATTTGGGCTAAGGTTAATATGAGGCAAGAAATACAGTCTATAACGAATCTATTTAGGAGTTGAATGTGTTGAAGTCACAGAAATTATTTAGGGGTCTTCCTTGACAGTCACAATGACAGCCTTGGTTACATCGTTAGTTTTGTGATCCTTGCAGTCCATGCGAACGAATTAATACTGCTTTCAAAACTACTTAATTACTTGAGTAGATTTAAAGTCAGTAAATTCTATTTCTACTTCAAGTAATGTTAGGTGGCTTATGGAAGAAGTACTTCTACTAGTACCCGAGTAGATATTTTCGCCGCTACTTCTACTTCCACTTGAGTAGCTTTCTTGACTACTTCAACCACCTGTGTGCAGCACACACCCATCAATAGATATCTTGCCGATACGAAATCGAACTATGATAAAACCACCGCCATGTTCTCTAAAAGCAAACGATATTGCCGCTACGTTTTGAGATAATACAGAGTCACAGCTAATAGTTGCATTTTAAAAAAAAATACGCGGTACATGGCTTGGAAAGGTGTTGGAGTGGACGAATTTTTCAACGTGATGTGCTGTGAATTGCATTGAGTAAAAACGGCATTTGAGCTTTCCTGTGGTTGAAATCGCAAGTTGTGCGAAAGAATAGCATGCTGAACAATACTAAAGTTCCGATTTACTTGGCCAATATATGATATCTCATTAATTGCGAATAGTTGCCAAAAGTTCATATTCAGGATGTGATCCAGTTCCGAATAGGTTCTGATCTAGCTGTGCAGAGACGGACGATTTCCGTCCAGATATCGTACATTTCGTTCAAGGAGTTTCTGTAACAAGAAATTGAAATGTTAGACATATGATGTCGCTTATTCGTAATCAAACGACGTGTTTCGCTTGTAGGCTACTGCGTCTTGTATAAGTTACAATCCGACCATCATATCATAATGGTAGCAAATCTGCAGGTATGAAGTACGTTTGTATCGAGGATGACATAAATTGTTATGCACCATTAATGAAACACGGCATCTAATCATTAATCCCGTTGCTCGTCCAAAAGGTTTTTGATATGATATTACCTCGCTCATTCTCAGCGTCATTTGGTTGCGAATATAAATGTCCGATGTCTATAATTGGATCACGTTCGCGAAAAGTTATTGTAAATATCATCACATTTAGATATCAGATGAATTTTGCTACATTCATTCACATTCATAAAAACTCCCGAACGTTGGGGTTTTATGTGCAACCGTTACCATTATTAAGCGCAATATTGTGACAGTCCATGAGAATTCACGAGTATGCGACACACATCCGCCGACCACATGCTTCACCGCGACGAAGATTGGATTACGTCAGCGGTCTCGGTCACCGAGTGACGCCATTCACATAGTTATCAATTCCACTACGTTTTTGTTGTATACAAATTCATTACTAATAGTTGAGAGGAAGTTTTTTATAAATTTATCTGATATATCAAATGTTTTTATTGGTATTATAAGATACATACATGTATTGAATTGGTCATAGTCTGAATGTGTACAACGATGTATACCATGATATGCTAATGGGAACTCTGTTGCCACATAATTACTAATTATCAGCTTCTCTTCTAATGCAGCTTGAAAAGCTGACAATCATAGATCCTACAATGCCGCCCGACGCGTATTTCGACGTCGCATCTGTGGTCAAAGTCACCAAATGCACTCAAGTGGTATTCGATACATGTAATCTGTCAAAGAAAAAGTTGGAATGTTTCGGGATTAGCTGCAAGGAAAGTCAAGTCTCAGTAAGTGAACTATTTTTTTATTCACCTTATGATGACTTGGGACAGCATCTCCTATCCATTACCCAAACTCAATATTGATTCAAATCTGCAGTGAAACATGATTACCGAACGAAGCGATCGCCCTCAGAAATTCCTCGATATAGAACAATAAACGAGGTGTCGTCATGATCGAAGTCGACAGAGGGATCAGACAAACTATAGATCACTAACATACAGATAGATAACCAAGTCAAGTCATACTTGAATACATAAATTCCATAGTGTAGTTTACTGCTAAGCAGCGCAAACGCAGCATAATTATCAGAGCTATCGGGCCACCAGAGCGTCAAAATGCCATAATATTGATTTTACTCAATGTTAGTGTCGCACCTATTACGAAAATACAAATTGAAATCTTGTTAGAGCAATAGAATCAGTCCAACATGACCCTCATAATTTGAGAATCATTATTGTTCCGAACGATCCCTCGACTCAACTGGTCATTGTTACGATCATTGTATTGAGGCGCTACCATTATTCGCTTTCAATACGCGCATCCGCACGCGCAATTTTGTTCTATCACCAAAGACATTTCTCTAACGATCGAACTCATCGAACCAGGCATTGAACAAATCCGAAAAGATCTCAATTCTAACATTAACCGTGCCATACGTTAACCAGCCCATGAAACAAGACAATATGTGTTTCTTACACACACCAACAAGATTAATATCCTTCATTCGTCCGAATTTACAAGTTACAATGCTACCCGTAGCGAATCAATAAATATTATCATCAAACCAACGCAGCATTTCATCATGGTATAAAATGAGCATCTGATGCTTCAGAACATCACTTCATCCCACAGTACATTGCAAAATTATTTTTTATTTGGTCAAAAAAATACTAGCATTATACAATTTGAATGTTGAAAAGGTGTTTATACCGGAAATATACAATACCTGTATAGCTAAATCGTTGATGCAAGGATACCACGACTAGCTGGATCAACCAGAGATCCTTCGGAATCCCCGCATATCGCCTCAACAGTCGCATTCTTCCGCATAGTAAATACACTCAAACTATTTCATGTAAGTAACTGTCCCTAATTTTCCATAACGTCCGCACCTTTAAATCAGCTACGCACCTAGCCATATAAGCGGAAATCGTTACTCTCTTTTCACTAATCTTTACAATAATGATATTTTGTCTGGTCTTTAATATTAAGCAGCAAACATCCATCGATAAATATCTTGCTGATTCCACATGGAACTATGAGCATACCAACGCCATATTTGCTAAAACTGATATGAAATGGTCTTTATGGTTACAGATTGTATCGAGTCACGGCTTATAGTTGCAATTTGAAAAAAATACGAAATAATGGCTGGGCCTTGTGTTGGAGCCGAAGTCGCATAATGTGCGCCGTATTTTAATGATATTTTACAATTGTCCGATTTAGCATGCATCTCCGAATTTCTAAACCTAATGTACTATAAATTGAGTTGATCGGCAAGGGCATTTGTGATTTCATGTGCGTGAAATTGCAAATTGTGTTATAACGGGTAATTGGCAATCCAAAAGTACGCGCAATTCATTTTAGATGAATTGAAATAAACCACTGCAGTCATGAAAACATCGTCGGTGCATATTGCGACCGGCGCGCGACGAAATACGTCGTGATTTGGTAGATTTTGACGAATGTTAGTTTGCAATGAGAGCTCAGGGATATATAGTACTATTATGATACTACTGTATATTCATAAGTCTTCACTACATCATCTACTGCGATGTCGTGTTTCTTCAGCACCACCCTTATCGCCCCCTGAGCGTTTCCGCCCACTTAAAATTCCAAATCGCCGCCTGGGGGTACTGGAGACAAGAATAAGAACCACTGATCTAAACCAATATTTGGGAAGTAGAAAGCAACTTGTACGTAGCTAATAAATGTTCTACACTAAATTTTGTAAAGTGTAATTAAAACTATAGGTAATTTACTACTAAACACTCCGCAATAAATTTTTAAAAGTAGAACGCGACCTACTTGTACTCAAATACATGTACCAGTGGTTCCCAACATTTTATACCCATCGCCCTCGTATCAAGCTCGACGCAAGTCTTCACCCCTATATCTTTGGAAGGGAAAAGAGAACACATAAACAGAAAAAAGTTGTTCACGTATACTCTAAGCCAGCGGTTCTCAACCTATTTGGACATGCGCCCCCCTTGGCGATGGTCAAAAAAGTTGCGCCCCCCTGGCCACCCCCTAGTAGTAGTAGTATAGATCGCTCGCATGCGGCCATTGTGGCTTATGGGCCCTCTCGCACGGTGCCTCGAAACTCGTGTTGGCACGGTGACCCTTTTGACCCCCCTATCTGTCGCACGGTGCCAGTGTGTCTTATGGGCCCTCTCGCACGGTAACCCTTTTCGGTATAGGGATCGCTCATACGGTGCCTCGAAAACTCGTGTTGGTGAGTCGTACTTTCAGGTATAGGCATCTCTCGCACGGTAACCCTTTTCGGTATAGGGATCGCTCAACCGGTGCCGCGTACTTTCAGACTGTCGTATCGTTCAACCCGTGCCATTGTGTCTTATGGGGCCTCTCACACGGTTACCCTTTTCGGTGTAGGCATCTCTCACACGGTGCCTCGAAAACTCGTGTTGGTGAGTCGTATTATCGGGTATAGGCATCTCTCACACGGTGCCTCGAAAACTCGTGTTGGTAAGTCGTACTTGTGGGTATAGGCATCTCTCGCACGGTGTTGAATATGTATCAAGAATATTGATCACGTGATTGATCCTTAGTTAATGCGTATATTCTAAATTATTATATATGACCGATTCGAGATAATCCTAACGTTGAATGCGACTTCAATATATCGTTATTCTTATGAATGCGGCGACACGGTAACGTAGCTGATATAGATGCGACATGGTAGCGTTACAGTATAGGGATCGCTCACACGGTTCTACATGAAGACATCATAGTTCAGGCATGACAAATGACCGATCGTGTTCTAACTCAAGTCTTTTCATGCTGCCTGTTGATTCCTACGTAACCTGAATAGTACGCCGAGTTTCAGTTCGGATTATTCGCACCTTCCGTACCGCTGTTTCGCACCTACAGAATAGTCTGCTGTTCACAACCACAACAAGAATCACAAGTATACACATTTATACAATCATCGTATTTATTACTCTGAAATCAAACTCCTCACAAAAGCACGCACAATCGTATCATAAACTTTTTTATCATCACCAAAATAATTCAAGTATTCCTTGAACCGTCACAGACGGTGATTCTAATACCGACAAATTCTCGCTTATTTCTGATCCAACCCTAATCCTATGTGAAGTTCTCGCTAGTAGTGATTTATACCGGTGGTGATTCGCAAATATAAAAGATAAACAAAGATTTTGTGATTCGTAAAATATAATAAACAATTAAACACTTCTTGAATTGAAAATGCTGCATTTTGGAGTCACAAACACTGCATTTTGACACGCTAAAAGCGGTCGATATCGTTTCTCGAAATATAATAAATAAGCAGAAACAGGAAATTCACTAAAGCGCGCTTCGTGCAGGTTGATTTTGAAAAACTTTCAATTTCTTTTGATTTTGAAATGAATCCAGAACACATGAAGTATGCATTGATCACAATAGAATCGATGAGAATGTTAACCACGTAGAGTGTGTTTGTGTGAAAGTCATTTCCAATACGGTTACTTCGATCGGAATTAATTCCATGTCATACAAAAAACATGAAACCACTGTACATTTTCGTAGTATGGGAATATCAAGTGAAGTTGATTTTTTGTGTGACGAAAATATCTTGTATTGATATTGCACACTGGTTTCATTACCCAAGTGAGTGAAAATTGTTTTCTGCTGGACAGATATGATTTGTATTTAGAAAAAGCGACCCACACCGATTAGGCGACGCTGTTTAATATCCAATGAGTGAGTGAAATTTCTTAGGGGTTTTATTTAGCTAGTTAATTGCAGGTGATTCAATCACATACAAGTATATGGTCTTTTAGTGACTGAGTATTGTGACGACATTTACTTTGACGAATGACAATGGGAAAATTTCCAATTTCTCTGATCGTGTGCGTTGCACAAATAGTTCTAGTATGCAATCACTGAACATCATACAAATTGACAACGACTTTCAGTAGTTTGGTTAGATGATGACAATTAATCCGGAGGTACTTAATGATGGTACGGTAACATGAATTTCCCGGCAACAGTGATTTTCACGTATGTGCCACGAGAGGTCCGCCGTGCCGTCCGCCGTCCGAGCTGTGACTTGAAGTGTGGTAACTGCGTAAACGGCGTACGGAACAAAGATTCAACACGGTTCATGGTCGCACTAGAACTGACTAATTATCTGCAGAAATGGAAATGATCATAACTCGAGAGATAGCGTAAGCCTAATTGGAAAGGTCAAAAAATTCGGACAGATACGCAATTGTTATCTCATAGATTGGGCCTGTCATATTGAATCCAAAACATCATTCTAAAGAACTAAGAATAGCAGCCTCGGAAATTTGGTCTCGGTAGTCGGTACAGCATAAGAGATTTTGGCCTTGAAACTGGAGACTGTAACACGACACATACGTTTTTATTACTG
>ATSW01065555.1:0-10609 GCA_000444245.1 Botryllus schlosseri | reverse complement strand
ACTCAGTTCTATATACAAAATATCGGCCGATATCGATAATCAGGAAGGGTCCAAATATCGGCCTCGATATTTGCACTGTCGGTGAACTTATCATTTTACAATTTACATCTTGTAGCCTCCTTTATAGTCCGACCGTTGTAGACGGACCATCGTCTGCTCATTGTGAATCATAAACTGTCAAATGAAACAAATGCTCAACATAGCCTACTGCACTATCCAAACTGAAGCAAGACTGCGTGGGCATTGGTTCTTTTATTAGAAACCGTATGATGAAAAATTGCGATGTAGACAACTTTGTCATAATGAGAGAGAGAGAGAGAGTGAGTGCAGTGTACGCACAACTTCAGTGTTGCCGGCCAACAATTGCCGCTGGTGAACGTTCTTTCTTCATTCTTGCCAAGCTACTTAGTTAGGACAGACACTTTCTACCAGAAAATGTAGGAAAGTATCTTTCGTTGTACTACAACAAAGTTTTAATTATTTCTACCATAATACGAGATGTAACTAATACTGGAATTCTTCACGGGTCCAGATTTCGATAAAATACGTTTTTTTCATGTAAAAATTTGTGAGTTTTCATGCTAAAAGATTATTTCAGGTCAAACCACTTCGGAAGAACAGACAGCTCCAGCCAGAAATAAAGATAAGTACCGGTAGTACAATTCTAACATTATGTGAGAAACACCTAATTTAAGTACATGGGGTCAAAATTAAGTTTTTCATCGTCAAAGTATGTGTGAATTTGGATTTTTTAGTCGAAATCTTTCCTTTTTAGGTCCAAAAAATCGCCCTAATAATAACACAGCCAAACAAACTATCTTTTCAACAAACCATGGATCACAAGGGGTAGTGTTTGTCTTGCCCGATCCCCAAATTTGACTTTTCTGAGTTTATTATGATACAGTAACTGAACTAAACTCTATTTTGCAGGTAGTATGTATTGAAATTGGCACCTTTTTGAAATGCGTTTGCTGTATGGAATACTGGTAAGCATCACGGTGCCGGCACAGTCATCTCATGCGATACAGACCTTTGTCTCAAGAACCCATGGATACATGTGATTATGTAAGCCTATTTATTCATTTTATATATCACCATTGATTATGTAATTTGCTGGTTTTTGCAGTCCTATTTTTCTCACGAACTATCTCGCAGAGTAGCTTACGGACTATTCGATATGAGCTATTTATTCATTGTATGTATCACCATTGAAAATTTAACGTGTTGGTTATTGCAGTCATACTTTTCTCACAAACTATCTAGCAGCCTACGGACAATGCTATATGAGTTGAAAAGGGATTCATCTGTGTCCGTACACTGAACAGAGATGTAGTTGAACGTAATGAGCTCGTGTAACTTGTACTTTAACTATTGCTTACTGAACTATAATGGGCTAGGTCAGTGGTTCTCAACCTGGGGGCTGAGCACCTCTCCTGCGCTTCTGTAACCTACCTGTGTGAAATATTTATATTTACATCTGTATAGAATTTACAATTTTCCTTTGGTATTTATTGTATTTTCTAGGAGCAGCATTTGGATTTGACCTGTAAAAAAAGAACCGCCATTCCTCGCCACGAATCAGGGACTCATCAAGCCTGGGTTGCGGCTGATGGAAAGAATATGAAAAATACTCTAATGTGCAGGTAGTATGTATTGCAATTGGCACCTTTTTGAAATGCATTTGTTGTTTAAAATACTGGTAAGCATCGCAGTGTTTCGTAAGTAAACTGGTATATCATTAAATAATGAATTCGATTCTGCTGCATTCGATTATTTTTATGAATGTTTGCTGATAAAATTTCACTAAAATGATTAACAATCCAGGAAAGTATGCTACTCGTGCTGGAGTAAAATTGGTGGTCAGGTCACATGCAACTATCCATTACAATAAGTAATTGTTCTATGTCACATACAATTGTATCCAGTCGGATATCTGCGTGAATACTGAATGCTGGTGACGTCATATTTTGTGATACGATTGTTGATGTACAACGTTCTTTTGAGTTCTCTACTAGTTGCTGACGATCACCCCTGACGAGTCTCAGCCGAAAATATTCGGGCTCATTTCAATATGTATATACTATTCAATTTTATATTGTAGTTTTGTACCTCGAAGAAGCTGTTCGAATATTGAATAGTTCCCTTGTATTGCAAATTTTTAAAACAAGTATTTTCTTTTTAACAGTCTTGGATTGATCCTCAAATTCATCCAACTGATGTCGACTCTTCGAAAAGACCCCCTGGTTCTACCGTGCCTGTGCTAACAGATAATGTTGATAGTGACGTGAGGAGTCATCTGAACGGATTTTGTGTCGGTGCAGTCATCTTTTGCGATACATACTTTTGCCTCAAGAACCCATGGAAACATATGATTATGTAAGTCTATATTTATTAATTTCATATATCACCATTGATTATGTAATGTGCTGGTTTTTTCATCCTAATTTTCTCAAAAACTATGTATATATCAATATATGCGATATGAGCTGAAGAAAGGCTTGATCTGTGTACATTGAACAGAGGTGTTGTTGCATGTAAAGTAGGCTTACCATATTTTGGAAATCTAAAAAGTGGACGCTTTTTCAGAAAATTGCCACTTGCAAAACCGGAGTAGAATTCTCAAAAAACGGAACTCAAAATACCGTTTCTCTCCCCACATTGCCAGGTGGATGACTAAAAAAAAGGTCTTTTTTTCGCTCGGAGCTAAAATCACCGTTTCTCACTCCGACATACAAGTCGGGGCGTCACTTCTGTGCTAATTTGTGGCATATCACTCGCAATTTGTTCTAAATCTTACCTAAATTTTCAAAAAAGAGGACAAAATCTCAAAAAAGAGGACAAAAGGGCGTCATCCGAGGACACTTTCAAAAAAGTAAAAAAAGAGGACAAATCCTCTTAAAAGAGGACGTATGGTAAGCCTAATGTAAAGAGCTGGTGTACCTTGTATTTAAACTATTGCTTACTGAACTATACTTGGACTAGGTGAACATCAAATTGAGATCATTTCCTATGTCGTGCTAATTCCAATTAATTTCGTTACCTAAATTTAATCAGGAAGGAAGGATTTCGAAAGATTGAGAACAGTTACAATTACTGCAATGAAGGAAAAGTATTCAACACCTTCGATAAGATGTCACAAAGTTTTTGTACTAAAATCAATCAATGTTTCCTTTGTCTGATATATTTTCTTGTCTCAATTCAAAGCAGCTATAAAATCTTAGAATCAAAGTTATATGTAAAGCCTAGCGTATGTCAATTATTATAATGGAAATGCAACCCTATAGGAATAACGATTCTAGTATATTTATTGTCGGATCTTGTTTACAATCAATTACATTTTCAGCAAAACGAGGTTGATGAAGTCAACTGTCTTCTGCTCCAAGTCAAATTGAGAGAAAAACGAACATAATCCAAGACCCCAGCGCGTGTCTTATTATAACAGGTACCGTAATCTTTCTGTTTTGTAGACCATACAAATTTACATAGACCTGCGACGTTCTGCTATAAATTTCATTCTGAGTTACAGTTCTGCATTGTCACTGTTGGCTGTGCGTCTGAATGTCAATGTAAATGTCAAAATGGCCGAATTGAAAAAACGCAGACCTGATTCAAGATATTTTGATTAGTTGTTATGCTAATTTTAGTCCTTCTCAGTGATAGGATTTCACATGTATCCGAGCGCCTTTCCTGCGCTTGTGTAACCTGCATGTGTGAAATATTTATATTTATTTCTGCATAAAATTTAGAATTTACATTGACAATATTCAAAACTTTGGAATTTGATCACATTTTCAAGGAGCGCAACTTGGAGTCGACCAGTAGAAAAGAAGCAAACACATTGGCACGCCACGAATCAGAGATTGACCGAGCCTGGATTGCAGCTGATGGCAAGAATATAAAACTGCTTCAGTGAAAATGGAGTAGGCCTATTCAGAAACATTGTTGACGTTTTGAGCTGCTATGCATTGGATTGTCATACCCTAAAGGAGTGGTTACAGGAGAAAGCATTTGAAGGGGTGTGAAGCCGCTGTCAACTAAAATCTTTTTCGCACATGGCAGCTTGTAGTTATTTCTCTGTGTATGGTCAGAATTTAATATTTGAATATTCTCTTATCAACAACCATCACTGTCACTGCCATCCAACTATCCGTTGGGATTTCTAGCGTTCTGGTTGCTTTTTTTAATTTTATGATAGGACGATAAGGGGTGTGTGAAATTTTTTGCTATCATAAGGGGGCGTGTCCAAAAATGTTTAATAACCACTGCCCTAATGACTTCCAGATTTCATATTTTGCAGCAGACTGGTAAATAACAACAAAATCTTTTCTGTAAATCTGAAAAATTTGTATGGACTCAAATGAACGATTTATTTGTTATTTAAACAAAAGTGATTAGCATTAACCTGATATAAATACTTGTAATGGAAACCCTAGAATATTTTTGATGCCTGGTTACCATGCCCAATTTCATTGAGAGTAAAAGAATACGTATGGTTGTTCATCGTGGTAGTAGTGGTAGTGATACTGATACATTCATTGTTTGTTTATAATAAAATTAGAAATTTACAAGCCATGATTTGATCAGTTTTAAATAAGTTGTAATGATTTGCGTTGATCATGTTTTCCGCTAACGGACGTAACCAATGAATTTGATTCCATGCCCATGTCACGAAAGTTTAAGATACTAAATGATATTTTGTTATCACTATCCCTATGCATTCATTTTCATGATTGAGCGAGTTGCATGATATTTGTAGTGAGTTTGCTCTTAATCATTTGTGATGTTCGTGATTTCATGGACTATTCCGGAAACGGTTTCAACTGCTGATCTGAATTTATGAAACCCTGTCACAGCAGCTATTGGAAATTTCAATGTTTGCACATATTTTATCACCCAGGTTGGGTGTTATAAGCGTCATTTATTCATGAATCAATAAATTCTGATTTTATTTTGAGCCCTGCGTTCCGGTGACTAGTCAACCAGCCACTTTGAGGCTGAACACTTTTCAGGTAAACACTTTTAATTTAAACACTTCGCAACACATCTAGGCGTTCCATTTTTGGATCACGTTTCGTGTTCAATTTTCCGGGTTGAGCAACACTTCAAAACTTAGAGTGTAGTATAATTCCTGGACTGTTAATCATTTTGGTGAAATTTTATCAACAAACATTCAATAAAATCTTTATCATGAAGATAACCTAATGCAGCAGATTCAAATTCATTATCTAAGGCTATACCAGTTTACTTACAAAACACCGCGATGCTTACCAGTGTTCCGTACATACTACCTGCACAATAGAGTTTATTTCAGTTACCATATCATAATAAATTACCGAAAGTCAAATTCGGGGATTGGGCAAAGCAATTACATCCCCTTGCAATCCATGGTTTGGGGAAATGATTGTTTGGCTGTTTTATTATTAGGGCGATTTTGTTGACCCAAAAAAGAGAAGATTTTGACCAAAAAAATCTAAATTTTGACATATTTTGACCTTAAAAAACTTGATTTTGACCAAGTTTTGACCTCATGTATGCAAATTATGTGTTTTCCCACATAATGTTAGAATTGTCCTACTTATCTTCATTTGTGGTTGGAACTGTCTGTTCTTACGAAGTAGGTTGAGCATTTCACCATGTCAGCTTATTTGTTTCATTTGACCGTTTATGATTCATAAGGAGCATATGTTTCGTCTACAACAGTAGGCCTATAAAGTAGGCTACATGATGTGAAATCATAAGTTCACCGACACTGCAATCATCTGCGATACAAACGAAATGCAGGTTGCAAAAAAATTTTGACCAATTTTGACTAAATTTTGACTTATTTTGACATGTCAAAAAAAACCGCCTTAGTTATTTCTTCACAACTTGGACTAAACAGTGCAGTGTAAAATGTGTTGCAATTGCAAAACCGTTGAGTGACTGTCATACCGGTGATCAATTGCTGACATTGCCGTACTTGTTGACAATGGACCACAATATCGCTTACATAGGGCTATTCCAGTGTGGTGAGAGAGAACATCCTTTTATCGATATATCAAAAAAGTTAGCTCGATAGTAGCTTTCCATTAGTACTGTAATACTGGACCTGGTCGCAGCCTGGCATGTTATCAGATTCAAAGCTCAAGCTTCCAGCAATAAGAGTGTCGATTTCTGCCATCCTTATCTATTCCAGAACCCGAAACTCAAACGAATCACGTATACTACAAAATATCTATAGAACATGCTTTTTAATAAGGGATATCAGTAACCTACCAAAACATCTAAAACAAACGACCCTGCTGCAATGTCAAAACGAGCTCATTTTATGGCTATTCTCACATTAAATATATTCAATAACATTTACCGTAATTCCATACCTTACAGTACATGGATGTGATGATCCTGTACGCCAGGGGTGGGAAATTATTTTCCTCCGCAGGCCAAATGAGATAAATATATACGTCGGCGGGCCGAGTGAAACATTTTAGCTATACCCTTCAGCGTATTTTAATTTAATTTGTAAATTACATTGTTAATTAATGCTGCTCAGTGAATGTGTAGATATTAGGTAAAGAGAAAGAGAAAGTGAAGGTTAATTAAAAAATATCTATTTGCTGTCATGATTCGAAAAAATGGTAAACATGGTACATTTTAGCTCTCCTTAAACCCCTATCGCTGCCATCCGAGCAGTGTGCAGCTTGAATAGCCTTTGTGCTGAGCGAAGCTTGCAGTTTTGCAAAACTTTGTCCTCCCTTGACCGAGTGTTTCGTGTTTATGTCATCAGACCGACTTTAAATAAAATCCTTAATCTCGGCGACATGCTCGGCGAAAACTGAAAGGACGGGTTTACCCCTGACCCCAGTATGCAAATATTCAGTGCTTTAAATTCGAAACCTAAACTTTCTTTGAATTTCAGTTTTCGGATTTCTTCTTTTGGCATGCCCGTTAATCCTTTATAAGCAGGCCTGTTTATTTTTGGACATTAGGTTTTATTTTTGGAGATTCTCCAAAAATAAGATTTGAATACATCCAAAAATAAGCTTATTTTGGATGATGTTTTTTCAAGTTATTTAGTGAAATGCACGAGTCAGAGCAGTGTAAATACTGTTGAAACAACCAGGAAACTCACAAACACACCCAAAAACAGCATGCGTGTGCGGGAGGGGGTTTCCGAAACGCTAAAAGTACTTCCCCTCACTGAAAGGAAAGGAAAGGACGTAGTTTATTTTTGTCCTTGATGTTTTTGCGGCATATACACCGACTCATGATATACATACACACGATCAGCGCATATGCATCCCATGAGTGCATGATGTGCATATGCCGCTGGACAAGGAAGTGCAGATATAGCCGTTACGACTTTCTAAGTCATGCACCACCCCTCCATGCTATCCCAGTAATGCATGAGCGCCAAGCAGGGAAGCCATGGATACCAGTGTTACTAATCAGGTCTTTGGTCTGACCCGGCCGGGAATCGAACCCACGGCCTACCGATCAAGAAGCCGGACGCTTAACCATTACGCTATCTTGATCGGCAGGGATCAGAGGCGACACGACAAGTGTTGAAGAGGCGGCATGGTATGAAATCGTGCGGGCAGGACCTTGTGACGCAGGCCGAATACCGCCACCTCTACAACAATAACTTCGTCCACACGATGATGGGACTGAATGGCTACCTCCGACGGCAACAGGACTTGATCCAGGAAAAGAACAGTATGTGCCCCAAGTTTGTAGACACACGTTGGTTGTCAATTAAGAAGCGATGATCACTTGGTTGACTAGACACCGTACCAAACTCATCGGGGTTATAAACGATAAAAGTCCGGCCTGTGCAACTCCGCTGCAGTAGTGGATCTAACTAATCGTCCTCGAGCGCATGGCCACAGAGCTGAGCACCACCGCACAAAGATTCATGGACTTAGCCATCTGATCGTGGAGCATCAGGATGAGCTCCATCGCCTGGTCGAACGCCTTCGAGCACGGTGACCAGCTGAGGATTCGGACAATGACACCCGCGGAAAGGAAAGTCCTCTGGTCAGAGGCTGGTCAGAGGGTGCTGAGCTATCAAGTTCACCGAGTCACGCAATTTCGTGGAGGATCAGAGTGTGCACTGCGCAGTCCACGTTCGAGACAGCCAGGAGCCTTATAGCAGGGCTCATCGACGACATAAAGAAAATTGAAGTTGCCGACAATGAATGGGTTATGCCCTGTCTACCACACCAAGTGGTGCAACCTCGTAGGCAGGACAGAACAAACACTTCTTGCTCTTTTAGATTCTAATATTATATACAAGACTGATACATATATGTAAGCTACTTTATTTGCAGCTCAGTGAATTGACCGACAAACACCGGGGTGGGCTGTCGAACAAGTGGACAGCTGGACACCTGAGTAGATACAGAATATCGAAGACCAATTCCAATCCATGTCTGTCCGATACAAAATTGACATCACTTTCAAGCGCATTATTGACTAGTGACAGTTCTTTAGACCCACATGGCTCGATGTTTCCCACAATTGCGACGGTCGAAGCCGATTTCTCGAAAATCAACTGGGAGTAAGGTCTTTACCGGGCGTCACCCACTGATTTTTATTTGAAGGGCATTTATTTGAAACTCATTTTGCGTCAACATTGCGTAAGAATCGGTATTCAGAAAGCGAAGCTAAAGATCGAGTTTAAGTTCACTTGGAGTCGAACTTGGCGCTCTTTGGAGTTGTACTTTTGTGGTTATGGTATTCAATGTCGATCTGAGGTTGGATTCGATCTCAAAATGTGTCGTTTGAGCAAGCGTTTTCCGAGTAAAGCCGTGGGCAGACTCAAGGCCTTACTCATTCCCTTTTTTACGGTTTGTCCGTGAATATATTTTGGAAATTGCGCTGTGAGCATGTTTGATGCCTTAATTCTCAATTTCAACTGTAATATATGCCACTGTTATAAGAAGGAACTCGTGTTCTAGCGACGTAGGTGGCTTCATCGTTGGCTGCGTAGGCTATTCCCAAATCGGCGGACATTTTCATCAGAAAGGTTTCCAATGGATTCGCAAAAGCGATTAATTCCTCACAATGCTCTGTTTTATCATTTAATATAAAACGTAGCATCAAGATATGTAGAAACGAATGGAGGATGAATGTTACTAAAAAAATACACACAAGCTGTTGTCTACAATAGCGATCTTCCAATCCTAACAAGAACCGAATCCGCGGCGATTCGGACAAATGCAATACACGATGGTAGATGACCTGGCACTTAATGAATGTACGTGATGTTAGATCATCGCAATGCCGTTATAAAACCGTCCGTTCTTGACTTTGACTTTGTGACGAAAGTATTAGAAAGTTAGATCAAGATCACTGATGATGTTGATGTGTTGAAGAATATGAATACATGATAATAACATACTTTCGGTGAAGCTTTATATGTAGTATTAGGGCTAAAAACACCTCCATTTCTTATTTTTGGAGATTCTCCAAAAACAAAATTTGAAAACATCCAAAACTAAGCTATTTTTGTTATTTTTGGAGAAATCCAAAAATAAACAGGCCTGTTTATGGGTGATAGATATGATGAGTCATATAGCAATAGCGAGCACTGATTGTCTTGTTTTACGAATTGTGGATTTGGAAACATATCACGTAAGAAATTGAAACAAGTACCGTATAATGCGTAATATGACGATGGCAACAACGAGGGTTTGAACTAAACTCTATGGAAAGAGTGATTTCTTGTGACTTCAATTGCTACTCAGACTTTGCCACATTGCCTTTATTTTGAATCTGGATTATGCACGCCAGGTACGTAGGCAGCGTAATCGTGGCATATCAATGAACCGGCTTCAAAGTGAGCGAATTTCCTGTTCATTTGATACAGCCTATGGCTTTAGTCATTCAAAAAGCAAGTTTCATGTTTTGAACTTGAAGCAACCTTTCGCGGGCGGCACAGAATAGCTTCGCGGGCCGCACTTTGCCCAGTTCTGCTTTGCGCTATTAGGTAGCAGAAACTGCTTCAATTTATCCATTGCGCCAAGTCTTTTCGTGTACCGTACTTCCTCCCTGACGAACCACCAATTCAAATAACTAACAGATAACGAAACCGCTCTACTGTAACGAAAGTGGTGACGTCTCAGGGAAATATTTTATTTTATCTATTTTACGGAATTATTACTCACTTGGTGGCTTGGTCATTTGAAGAATATGATTTTACATAGGCCATGATTTTATGTAATTCCAAACCTACCTATTGTTTATGTTAAATGCAAAATTGATGACAAATTACCAAGTATAAATTTCCTTGAAAGTAAGCCGCAATTGCGAAATGTTACTTATAAACGGTAATATACGCAGAAGTGTTGCTACGATAATGGCCCAATGTGTTGATATGCCCAAACATTGTGTCTCTGTACGCGGAATAATGTGTTATGAAGTGTTCAATACGACCTTGCAGATTTAGAGTGATGATCATGGGCCCACCATAGACTAATCGATGTAACTTCTTGGGCACTTGCTATATGCATCTGGTTGTTAAATTTTACGAATGAATTCTGTCAATAATATTGATTCTCCCATAAATTAAGCTACTATAAAATGCACCAGCAGGTTGCACATCCGCTGATTTCCAACCTTTTATGGT